>JAMPIV010012473.1:147500-304314 GCA_024509875.1 Oreohelix idahoensis
GTTGGGCCTAAATAATGTGCAAGAGCTAAGAGGAGTGGCGTCACAACGAACAACCTGGAGAGCACTGGTTTCTGCCTTATGCACCGTGTTTGGTGCTTTAAGAATTTATTATTATTATTTAATGTCCAAATTATCCTAAAAATTTTCTAAGTAAAAAATTTTCAGAAAAATTTAAAGTCCAAAAAAATTTTCTAAGTCCAAAAATGTTCTGGAAAAATTTAATCTAATTCCTATACTGGGGTCCTATGTCGATATGAGATCAACTTCTATATAAAAACTTAGTGATGGACATCAACTTCAAAAAATTTTAAACTATCCAGCATTTTACAACATTTTTCATCAAATTTTCAAATTGGCAACACTGACCAACAAAATATTCCTAACATCATCCAATACATAAGGTCGTCACTAAAAATGTGACGAGTGGCAACACTGGGAAATATTAGCAATAATATATCATATTTGCATAACTTAATTGCATTATCATAATCTAATGCATGTTGACAACATATTATTCGTCATTGTGGGGAGCAGGGTGTAATATCATTTCTGTTTCTGTCATTGGTTCCATATCCTAAGGCTTCAAGTACCCTAAAAAAATGTTGAAGTTATTTCTTCCTGATGTTCCATAATCATGGGTGTAATTTATTTATTTAGTTTCCAAGTATTTTACACTTTATTCATAGAGATTTTGAAGGTCTCCAAATCTTTATTGTCCTGATGATCTTCTTTTCATAAAACAGTTTATCCTTCCTTGGTTATCCATCATGTTTTCTTTTCGAGTAAATGATCTAGTTGCTCATTGTTATTATTAAAAACATCTCTAGGCATATGGGTAAAGATTTCTAAATTATAATGTAACCATTAACATGTTAACATGCAATCATATTTTACACAATAAAAGCATTAAAGCCTCATGGCTTATCCTTATGTATTTGTGTCTGAATGTTTCCTGTATTTGACATTTGCCAAATGGTGAGTGTATAAATTCGTTCCAAGTCCATCACTGTAGAGAATGTGCTATATTACATTTTTTTCTCTCAAAATATGTGATGTTTGTCTCCAATATCATACAGGTAATAGGTCTGGTGGTGATCCTGTCCATTTATGACTCAGCCATTTCTAATTGTTTGAAATCTTTCTTTTTTTCTTTCTTGTTTTCTGTCAACACGTTATTCTCTTATGTGAGCCATAGCTTAAAATTATTTATTATTACTAATCTTCTTCAAGAAAATCATCTGTGTACTAGCTTTGTCGCAATTATCATACATCAACTTATTCAATCAATCATCAAAACAATATGTTTACAACATGTCATTGAAATAAATTTTCAATATTTCTATTTAAGACAAGGTTCTTGGCCCTCTGGCTACTATGTATCCCTGTTATCTTTGGTTCCATGTATATAGTGTAACATTTTTCTTCTTTTTCTTTATGCCGTTCCAAAATTTCATGCTATGGGGATCCTGTCTAGTTCTCCTGTTATCACTAGAAATACATCCTTAGTGAACCTTATGAGCTGTGTCTGACAATATTTTGCAACAACACATCATACAATCATTATAGAAAATCAAGTCGAATATCTTAATTCAGTAACAATATATAACAAAAATATTTTATTTTACAATATTTACATTGTCAACACCAGTTCTGCAGTTTAAGTTTAATGTTAATTCTCATCGCTAGAGCCATCAAATACGATCTTAGTGATAGACTTGAAACTTTATAGGTCCATTTAATTCCTTGTTGAAGGAATAGCGGCATGGTTTAAAAGTTGAGATATCACCGCTTTGTATTATTGCAAAGTCGGTCGGGAGAGAAACTCGCATCTGCGAATCATATGTATTTACAGAATGACGGGAGTCTGTGTATTTGTGATTTTATTGAGAATGTAATGCTGCAGGTTATTTATATTATAGTACACTTCTATAGGTGGACGAGGGGAGAAGAGGTGGAATTTGTAAAGCACGTGGGCGCGTTGGTTACGGTATATTTATTGATACAATGTTCAGAGGGACGAGGGGGAGAGAAGCACGTGGTCATAAAATTGTAACCACGTGTTTGTAACTACTGAGATTTAATTGATAACCATTATGTATAACTTTTGACGGCATATATATGCTAGCATCTAACAGGGTTATATGTTATTGATTGTGCATTATTGTTCCGTGAATTCAGAAGATGGGAGAAGTAATTTTAAAGGGAATTATTTTGTATTACATTTTGAATGTGATTACTATTATTGACGGGAAGTTTAGAAATTCCTAGAGATAGAGTATTTTTGTGTTAATAATTTGCTGCATGTAGGGTCAGCGTAAGAAGTAGGCCACAGTACGTCTGCCCAGACGGGCCAGTGAAAATATTGTTGTTGCTCGTAGTTAGTCAGGCAGAACCTGGGTCAGACGGTCTGCGGTGTTGTATTACCGGGTGATGTTTATTTTGACTCGGAGAGAGAGAAGAGAGGGGAGTTACGGGTTGAAGAGTAAGGGAGTTATTTGTTATTTGAAATAGAGTATTAACGTTTTGTTTAGCTGTTGTTTTTGCTTTTGTCTAAACAGCAGGTACCGGCTTTTGTGGGGAAGAGCAGAATTTTGATACTACAAAATTTCTCCCACGGCACAGTGGTGGCATTCGCAGACACCCAAAGTCTCGCGTTAATTGCCAGTGGTGGAAGGAGAGAAAGAAAAGACGTTTTCCCAGGCAGGGGAAGACATTTTCCAGCGACTGGATTTTTATGGATAAATCCTGAGCTCTGACGCTCGTTACACACGCAGATTTGGCATGCTGCCAGCGTTGTGGTAATTTTATGTTCGCTTCGTCACGGCCATACTAACGCCGGAAAGCCCATAGCCCAGTCATAGGTAATCGGGCCGGTAAATTCAGAGTGGTAGGAGAAGCCAGCTACAGTTCCAGTCTAGAATCCAGTGGGGTTCTGTTAAACCTTAGTCATCAATTCCAGAGTTCGTGGAGAGAGAGAGAGGGTAAACATTCTCTCTACTGAAGTCAGCACAGATAGGCAGAACTGATAGTTTTGGTGAATCATAGCAGAGGACCGCTGCTGAAGTTTAGAGGTGCAGTTAGTTGTGTTCAGGAGATTCCAGGATAGGCTGTGTAGAACCGAAGTCTGTGCAGAGATTGTGTAGACACTTCGTATTCGTTCCAGCTATCAGTGGACTTAGAGTTAGAGTTAGAATTTAGAACAGCTAGTTTGGAGTGTAGGCGACATCAAGTGCAGTGTAGTTCATTTCAGTTAACCTCACCTTCTTTCTCCATACAGGTTGCAATTGTGGGAGAAGGGTTGTGGTTGATGCATTTTTACCTGTGCTTGATTTTGTTTCAGGTGTGCATCCTCGCACTTTATGTATGGGACATGCATATGTTTGTTTGTTTATAGGTTTATAATAAACTTGTATAAATTGTAGCTGGCATCAGTCATTTCATTTAAGTACAGTAGCTATATGTTGTCTGTATCTTGGTGTTTGTGAAGCTTGATATAACCTTATCCCCTTAGGGTAGCTAGAGGTCGTTGACAACTATAGCACATAAGACGTCCGAAGTGGCGAGGAAAGAATCAACCTCGGTTCTTAACCTCGGAGCCAATAGTGTCAACTGTTCACATTTCACTATCATTTTCTTCTAAATCTATCTTTTCAGTCTTTCTTCTCACTAGTGTCTTGTCACTGTATGTAGACAGTCTCTAGTCCTAAATCCATTTCGTGACAACCAGCAGTATTGGGGAAAGGTGGCAATGTATTATCTCTGGGGTTAGCATACACAGATGCTGTCAAGGGGTATTCTAATCCGCAGAATCAGCATGCGCAGATGTCTTTGGGGTATTGGGTAAAAGGCAATGTCTTGAAATTGGGCAGTGTATTATACATCAGCTTGTTATACAGGAGGGTAATTTTTTTATTTTCATCAGTCATTTGTTTACATCAACAATTTGTGGGAGTGGTACTATGGTATGCATCAGCAGTGATGTATGTCAATCTAACAACCATCTTGTAAATATGCTATTCTGTTGTGTTATATTAGTGTCATTCTTCTTCATTGACACTTTATGACTCTATTTCAGGGTTATCTTAGTCATACATATGTAACCTCAGCATTATCTAATATCTTCTGATATAATTTTTCCTAATAGCGGGACTGGGAAGGAAATGAAATTGAAAATGAGTAAGAACGTTAGGAACACTGTTCAGAACAATTAAAAGGACAGTATACTGTGGAGTCGTCATGGATAGAGGAAAAATAGACTATCTGTGGATTACAAGAGTATTGTAATGCAAAAGGATGAAGAAATTATTTGGCGAACGAACTTAAGTTCCGAATGTCATCTCGGAATGGTAGAAAGAAAAGGTGTGAGAAGTGAAGTGGGGAAATCTTATAATGATTGTTAAAGATGAAATATACAATCTATTTTGCTACATGCAATATTGTCAAACAATTTTTCATGTACATTACTCAAAATAAATATACCTATGGGAAGAAAAATATAGCATGACAGATATGGGTATAAATTTTGATGGTGTGAATTGTACATATCTTGTCACAAGCTGTAATAGTAGGTTCAATAGAACATTATAGAAATAGACAAGTCTAGTGGCATAGGCATTATAGGTTAAAAGGATTAGGAAGTAGGGACTACTAGTGTAAAGTGTTCTGCGAGAGGATGCACTAAGATGCATGAAAGGAAAATCAGTGGACTCCGGAATTTGTAAGGACAGGAAGTCGAAGTTAGAATATGTGGAAAGTGATCATAGATTCAATGTCATAGTAAAATCAGCGTGACACATATGTTATAAATGGGATGGTGTAAGTTAACATCAGAACTGTATAACTAATTTAACGTGTCATGTGTGTGATTGCCAATAGCAAGTCTGTGATTTTGTGTCAATTTTATTTCACTATCAAAAATCTTCTAATTAAAATTGTCCGTGGACTGTTTTTGAAGTATTCTAGTTTTCAATACTTGTCTGGGAAAACAGATTCTGGGTTAGGCTTTGATATCTCACACTGACATAGGGCGTTTAGAACTGTCTGAAAATATAGTACATGGGAAAGTTAAGTTAAAACACTGTCACTGAGATTAATAATCACATATGCGTTGACCGTGTTCGGGGTGGCGAACACATAAACACCTGGGCGTGTTTCAGAACAGCTTCAGTACCAGGGAGTCATAACTGACCTCCTCATGGTTTCCACTCGCTTGTTGAGTTTTTTCTCCATTTCCAGCAGTGCCATAAGGAATGTCGAACTGGGATCATCCTGTGTAGTGGTGAGTGCAATACTGGATATGGCGTTGTTGACAATGGGCACAGTATTTAACACGTTGTTGACAAGGGGCACAGTATTTGACGCACTGTTGATGTTGACAGGTTGGTGGTAAGCTGAAGAGACTGGTACCGACTGTGATGTAGCTGGAAAAACTGGTACTGATTGTAATGTGGCTGGAAAAACTGATACCGACTGTGATGTAGCTGGAGAGGGCGTGAGTTGTGAGTGTAGCAGTTTTACACACGTAGTAACTGGAGGTGATTCGTTAGGCTCAGGGAAATACGACTTGACAGTGGTGACTTCTGAGGGTGAGGCGCTGTCTAAAAGTGGGGCGCTGACTACGGATCCCACACCGCTATCTGAATCTGATAAATATGACATTGTGTCGTCATCATATTCGTTTGAATCTGGTAACAGGCCTAATATACCAGGGTTACAACTCAGTTCACTTATTATCTGTGCAGTTTCATTTTCATGCGGCATGTCGATTACAATGTTGTGAGATTCTTGTCGCCTTTCATCTTGAGAATGGGTTTGAGTGTGCTTGGATAATGTGCGGGTGCTGAATGTGTCACATGCTTGACTTGATCCAGCAACATCTGTCTGTGTTGCGACAGAGGTCATTTTGGGCTCATTCATATGCATGTGTCGGGTTAGTTCATTTACACTGGGGGTACATAGCGTCGCAATTGGTCTCGTCTGTGTAGCACGAACCTGCTGCTATATGGAAAACGGTTTTCGCCATGGCAGTAGTGGTTTGATAATTGCGCGCAGACCGTTTTTTGTTGTGATTATGCATGTTTGTCGTTTGCCGTGTAGAAATTCTTTACCGCGCAGATTCTCTGATGTGTGACATTATTGATGAGGTTTCGGACTGCTATGCGGCAATCTCTTTTATTCAGACTCGTCCAGTGGTTCTTCCTGCTTCTGTTGTATTTATACAGCGTATGGTCTGTTTCTTTAGGGTTTTGCATCACATTATTTCTGTAACTCTTCGCATCCGCGTATGTTACCATGGGATTTCTGTGACTATATCTGCTTGAACTAAAAAAGTTCGTATTCTCCTCAGAAGTATGCATTTTCAGGGTTTGTTGTGAATTACCTCTCAGCAACAACATTTTGTTCCACTTGTCGGAACTGTGGGGGTAGCGTGGGGCGTAGTTTGGGTATAACGGTAAGGATGGGAATGGATGGTTCTGACAATATTTCTGTGCGTGTCTGAGCTGTACTTGTGGTTGTTGCTGTGGCTGTTCCATTCCTTTATAATGTAATTGTTGCAATTTGAACGGGAATTGATCCATCGTCCTAGAATTTCTGTTTTGGTCTTAAGTGGTTTAATATTCCTTCAATAGTGGTGATCTTTGCTTATCCGTTTATCTGCTCCTTATAGAGGACTGGTCACGATAACATTTATTAATTATGTGAAATGCAACAAGTTCTTGCAAAGTGTGATTTTTACTGTACTATAAGTAAATGCATATAGAATGTCAATATAGTATTTCATTGATGCAATATCCCTTTTCGCATCTTTTTATCATCTTCAATTTTCAAAACATGGCGAGACTCTTCATTTTCTACAGTGTTCCTTCATTAGGTCAACGTTTTCTAAGTTCGACGACATCTTCCCATCTCTTCAGTTTGATTTATTGATCCAAGCTTTCTTTTACTTCTTGGTATTCCTTAGGTTTAATATCTCTCAACATAAGGACCTTCTTCCTTGGCAAAAGATCCAGATATGTGATTTAGTTTTCATTTTAACCAAATCTTCGAGCGTAACTCTGTTCCAGTTATGACCGTGAGCTCTATCAGCTATGCATTCAGTTTGTAATAAATACTTACAAGTATATTGAAATCACAAACAAATCACATCACATCCTGAAATACACTTTTGCTATATAAGCGCGAAGTTGATCTCCTCAACATAAGAAATACACTGAGCTGGACTGGGCACGTCCTTTCGGTTCCGCTCTATCTTTCTAACTCTGCATGGCGTCGCGTACCCATTCTTGCCGGAGAAAAGATCTGAGCTCTCTGATTGGTTAGGGGAATCACATGACTAGTTGTGGCATTTCTAAAGCGAAGCTAGCCTAAATAAAATGTATGTCATTTAGTTATTTTTATATCCTCCGTTTCTCATAAGATATTTATTTATGTTAATCTGTGGTTCCTCCGTCTTTAGTGGGATATAGCCTGTTTCCGAAGAAATCACGGTATACACGGCTACACTCCCCTAGGATCATAGGCCATCAAAACAATTATACCAAGTCTTCTTTCCCGTGCCATCAGCTCAAGGCCTTTCAATGAATCCTGTATCTCCTTCGTGATTGTCTCCAGTTCTCCTTGTCTCCAAGTGTTTGCTTGGTCTCCCTCTAACACTGTGACCGTGGAGGTTCCACAACAAGGACTGCCTTGAAATACTATCAACAGGTTTCCTCAGTGTGTGTCCTGTCCATCGCCAGCGTCTTCTTCTCATCTCTTGTTCCTCTGGCGCTTGTCTGGTTCTTGTCTGGATCTTGTCTAGTTCTTGTCATAAGTACCACGTTAGTGATCTCATCATACCACTTCAATACTTTTAATTTAACTATTTTTGAAAGTCTGTAGCTTGTTGTTATTGTTTCTTTTGTTCTCCTTCATTCATTTTGAGCCATACAATAGGGCTGACTTGACTTTAATTTCTTGCATTCAATATTCTTACCCACATCTTGACTCAGCACATTTGTTTTCTAGTTGGTGCTGCACCAGTCATCACTTTCGATAACTATGAATTGGCAGTCGTGCACCACTTCACATACCTGGGGTCTACCATCAATGACAAACTCTCACTGGACACAGAAATCGACAGCCGCATTGGCAAAGCTGCAGGTACCTTTGCCTGCCTCACATGACGTGTTTGGGGAAACTCCAAACTCACAACGAAGACCAAGGCTGCGGTATATAACGTCTGCGTCATCAAGTATCTTCTATATGACAGCGAGACACGGACAACCTATGCTAAGCAAGAAAGAAGGCTCATTACAATCCCAACTAAGGTGTCTACGCCACATCCTCGGGATTTCGTGGAAAGATAAAGTGACAAATGTCGAGGTGTTGTCACGTGCTGGCCTTCAAAGCATGTATACACTGCTTGGACACCGCAGACTACGCTGGCTTGGCCATGTCCGCCGCATGGAAGATGGTCGCATCCCGTAAGATATCTTCTACGGACAACTGGCTGATGGCAAAAGAACAGTTGGGCGACCGCATCTGAGATTCAAAGATGTGTGCAAGAGAGACATGAGGGCACTGGACATAAATCCAGCAACATGAGAGGATGAAGCTGCCAATCGCACCAAGTGGCGATGCTATCTGCGGTGCCATCTCAGATTGGGTGAAAAGAAGCTCACACAACAAGCAGAAGAGAGGAGAAAACGCCGAAAGGAACACCAGGAAAATAAGCAGCTGAGGACTGTCACATCAGGGGCGCATTCCGTTGGTCAGTTATGACTGAAGAGGCTGTTATTATTATTATTATATTCTTAGAGTTTCACATCTGTCGAAAGCACATTTGTGAAAATCTAGATCGCCATGTTATTGTCACAATTAAGTCACTTTCATATTTATGCTGCCGGTGTATTTTTCTTTTTCCATGCCCGAAAGGGAAGTGAGAAGTAGTAACACAGTAAACTGCCTCTCATGCCGAAAAACAGGGGCACTCAACACGGCCCACGCGGGCACCATTGTCCCCGTCAAGGCTTATTTGTGGGCCCGCGGATGATGTGCGAATGAAAGAATAAATATGTAATTATTCTTTCGTGGTCAAAAAGTGAAACTTACCCCGACTAAAATTACGTATTATGTATTTCCGGTTGGTTGTCTCAATGAAATTTCAAAAACTTTTCCGATAAAAACTCCTAACTATGAACAGTTGGTCAGTGACTTGCAGTGTCAACGATTACAATAATTAAACATTTAGACTCAAATAATTTGAAGATTAATTTTATTTTATCCTCAATATTTCCTATATGATTAAATGCGTTTACTCAGCGTTATACAGGATAAGTATTGTGTATATTTTGTTGTAAAAATTAACTTTTTAAAATATGTGAGTCGCGATATTTGGTTGGTGCCCACTACCCACTTTATAAATATAAAATGTGCCCGCAGTGCAACAAAGAAAAAAAAAGATTGAGGGCCCCTGCCGTAGGAGGTGATTAAGGAGGGTTGGGCATTGGGCCTGTTAGCTTTTCATGTAGAAATAAAGCCAAAAAAAAAAAAAAAACTTTTACAAGTATGAACAAGTCATCCACAGCAAGTAATTCCAATAAGTCAGCTTAACCACCCAAGGTGTAACAAGGCCCTTTATTAAAAATGTGAGGAGAAGCTTGGATGCGTATACACGTTGAGAAAACAAGACAGTCGTTGGTCTGGAATTTGCAGGGTAACAGAAATAGAGGACGATTTAAACAAAAACACATGGAAAAACTGGAGACACACAAGAAACGGATAAAGAAGATATGGAAAAACTGGAGATACACAAGAAACGGATAAAGAAGATATGGAAAAACTGGAGATACACAAGAAACGGATAAAGAAGATATGGAAAACTGGAGATACACAAGAAAAGGATAAAGAAGATATGGAAAAACTGGAGATACACAAGAAAGGGATAAAAAAGATATGGAAAAACTGGAGATACACAAGAAACGGATAAAGAAGATATGGAAAAACTGGAGATACACAAGAAACGGATAAAGAAGATATGGAAAAACTGGAGATACACAAGAAACGGATAAAGAAGATATGGAAAAACTGGAGATACACAAGAAACGGATAAAGAAGATATGGAAAAACTGGAGATACACAAGAAACGGATAAAGAAGATATGGAAAAACTGGAGATACACAAGAAACGGATAAAGAAGAAATGGAAAAACTGGAGATGCACAAGAAAAGGATAAAGAAGATATGGAAAAACTGGAGATACACAAGAAACGGATAAAGAAGATATGGAAAAACTGGAGACACACAAGAAACGGATAAAGAAGATATAGAAAAACTGGAGACACACAAGAAACAGATAAAGAAGATTTAGAAAAACTGGAGACACACAAGAAACGGATAAAGAAGATATGGAAAAACCTTGAACTGATGGCACAGTACATTAGGAGTTACTTCAAAGCTACTTGATAAACAACATTTTTGGTTATGCCGTCCGGGGCGAGAATGAATAAATTAAATTAGAGCAAGCAACATACAACGCACCAAGTGTAGTTACCGGGGGTGGGGGGTCTCTGATGAGACAAGGAAAATACAGTAATACTACTCCCCCAGGCATGTCGTACAAAGTGGCTAATATGAGGTTGTGCATGAGGCTGATAAATTCATCGTGCAAAACAAGTAGTTACAGAAACCATCGCTGCATGCGACTGCTTGGTGCAGACTTCCAGAAAATGGACCAGCTACAGTAGTGGCTCCGTGCGTCTTAAGGAGCGAAGAGGAAACTAATGATAAGTCAACAGTTACCTTCATTATCTGTTATGTTTTCTCTTCATTATTATCTGTTGCATCATCAAGTCTAGTACCATGAAGAAGATAACTGGTTAAGGTTTAGAATATAACTGTGGTGTTTCTAAAGTTATAAAGATGATTTGGCCATGTCTGCAGAATGGGAGAAGATCGACTGCCACAGCAGGTATGGGAGGCTAAGAGCCATGGATTCAGACCTCCAGGACGACCCAGAGTCCTCTGGGAGGACAACATTAGACAATCTCTTAAGGACAAAGGACTAGAACAGAACCAGGCCAGAAGAAAGACAGCCGATAGGATGATGATGATGATGATATAATCCCTTTAGCTGTGAGCAGGTAGCTCTTGACAGCCCATTGCCTCTCTGAAGCCGATAGGATAGTATGGCGCTGTCTCTTACAAACCTCTAAACCTCACGTTAGAAGAGGAACAAGTAAGTAAGTAAGTCACAAAACTTACACTTTGCCGCAGTTGACGTCTTTATACATACACACACACATACATCCACACAATTTTACAGTATTTATTTACTGTACTTAGACTGAGTGGAAGATGGGGGAAGGGAAAGAGAAGATAATATATTTATAAATAGGAAATCAGATTTTATTATCTTGAATTTACTACATTAAATATCCTAATTATAACCCATCAAGAGTTAAACGGGATACTTTGTCTTTAATTTAAAAAAAAAAACGTCTTTATTAAGAGAATATGATATCAAAAGTGCGTACAAATGAGACAGTTTTACCTGAATCTGTCAAATTTATATTCTTCCCAGCGTGGATGATCTTCGTAGATGTTGAGTGTTAGTAAAGGACTCTCGGCCATGCAGCATTACAGAGAAAGTTATCTATGCTGTAGAAAAAGTAAAGCTAAAGAAATACACTCATACATAATATCATTATAATATAACCGACAATTAGGTTGAGCAGTGTAGTCTAAAATGGTGGATGGACAGAGGCAAATGAAGATTACCTGATTCTATTCAGCTATCCTCCTGTTTCGTAAAAAAAATTAACTAATCATCATCATCATCATCATCATCATCATCATCATCATCATCATCATCATCATCATCATCATCATCACCATCATCATCACCATCATCATCACCATCATCATCATTTCTCCTTAGGCTGCATAATGAGCATTAAACTACTCTGCAGCTGGTCCCCTTGCAAGACGCATGCATCAAAGCAGCGGTGGTTTTAGTAAGCAATTTGTTTGACATGACGAAGATACCTGCTCCATGAACAATCTTATATTAGTCATGTCTTACAACATACCTGAGGTGATAATATTCATCATCATCATCATCGCCATCATAGTCATCACCTTCCAGCTCTGTAAGGACCACAGAAATTCTAAAAATCTATGACGGGTCTTTATGTTTTGTGCCATCCGCTCAAGATCTTTTCATATATTCGATGTGACGATAAACAACCAACTGTATGTTACAGCACCAGGAAGACACTATTGGGTCCAATCTAAATGTACGTTCCGAGTTTCATTCGTCCCCTTTTGTGCAGCTTACAGAGTATAGAGCCGTCACTGTAGCTGCCCCCCCCCCCCACCCCCCTCTCCCCAGCAGGAAGTCTGCATCACAGCACCTGCTCGTGCAGCGGTGATTTCTGTAACAATTTGTTACATGAGATGAGGTTGTTACCTTCATGCAAAGCCTCACATTAGTCGCCATTGACAACATACCTGAGGTAACAGTACTTCTGTCTTTTATCTCATCAGATACTGCCGAGAAACACACGAGGTAGTTCCGAGTGCTTATAATTTACATGTGATAGCAGTTTATAGGGTGATAAAGAATATACAAATCTGCAGAATAATTAACACATACGACAAGAAATAAAGATATTGCTTACAAAGTACACATTCTTACATTTCCTGCAGTCATAATCCCTTAAAAGTGTCTCTGAAAATATAATAGAAGTTTAAATCAACGAATACTTAACACAGCGTTTCTCCTCACACCAGAGCCTTTTTCTGGCTTTGTTTACTAGTGACATCTAGTGTCTGTCTGTCATCATTGATGATGACGTGTCACGTGACTTGACAAGATGGATTCACTAGCTTTATTTTGATTAATCCTTGAGACAGTGATGCGGAAATGGTCAGCGTAAATAGGTCAGAGGAAAAACACCGTTGATCAGATCTGATTGTAGCACAGCTGTATGCAATATAAGCATTCATTATTGGTCTCTTTCATATTTTAGAAATAATACATTATCTTGTATTTATGAGAGGTGATGTATCTCAGTCCTTTTTGCTTAACCAATAATATACAGAATACCAGCACCAGCACAGAACTGCTTACTTGGAGCTGTCAAGAAGATATACATACCATCATAGAGGGTAGACGCTACGTAGTTGGCTACGTCTTCAGAAGAAACCCCGTGCCATCACATGAACTGTGCTATGGACCTTAAAACGAAGGCGAAAGAGAGGCCGATCAAAAACAACTTGCCGGAAAAAAAGTGGAGGCCGAGATGCAAAGTATTAGCCTGAATTAGGGTACCACACGACGGATGGCTGCTGACAGTTTGTTGTTGCCCTACAAGATGCCACAAAATTTGTTGCTACCCTACAAGACGCCACTAGGCGTTACGGCCACTGACTGCTTTGACAGCTAATGGCTAAGATCTCTAAGAAGAAGAATCCAAAACTGAACGAAGTGAGAGCCCGATAGATTTTAACAAAGGACATTAATTGTGTGTGTGTGTGGGTGTGTGTGTATGTATGTGTATAAGTGTGTATGTGTGTGTGTATATGTGTGTATGTGTGTATATGGGTGTGTATACGTGTGTGTGTATGTGTGTGTATGTGTGTGTATGTGTGTGTATATGGGTGTGTATGTGTGTGTATGTGTGTGTATGTGTGTATATATGGGTATGTGTGTGTGTGTGTGTGTGTGTGTGTGTGTGTGTGAGCGCGTTTGACCGTGTAGTTTCCTGGTTCTCTGAGGATACAAAGAAAGAATAGGACTACAATGAGGTAGTGAATGGACCGGGCAAACATCATCAAGAGCCGTGGCGTAGTCTTCCTCAATGAGGCCATATCTGTAGTGATGGCTCGTCTCACACACTATAAAATACCTGCTGTTGTCAGTTACCTGCTTACACCACATCTCACACATCATAACATAACTATTGCTGTAAGTTACTAGCTTACACAACATCTCACACACCATAACATAGCTACTGTTGTCAGTTACCTGCTTACACTACATCTCACACATCATAACATATCTACTGTTGTCAGTTACTTGCTTACACTACATCTCACACATCATAACATAACTATTGCTGTTAGTTACCTGATTACACCACATCTCACACACCATAACGTAGCTAATGTTGTCAGTTACCTGCTTACAGTATGTCGTAGATTTTATCTGATAGGTAATAGATGTTTATAGTCCTGTCTGAGCAGATATGATAGTGATAACTATGTGAAAGTAAGGTGGAAGAAATATTTTTTCTCACGAGGTGATAGTGTAAGAGATAGGACAGTCTCTGGGTGAAGTAATTTATCTAATCCAGCCTATCAGTACGACTTTCTTTAAATCAGACACACTTTTTCTCCTTGTACAAAATACAAGTTACACTGCACCCACATGCACAAAACTATGTGACAAACGTGAAAACAAACTATGAATAACAGATAGGGTAGGGTTTGACCAACGCAATAACTAAAGGTATATTAATTTTATTTATCACTAGAACTTTACAACATACATAATATAAATCAATAGATCATGGTTTACAGACAAATGAACATTAATCAAATATGTTCTCCCCCTCTGGTAAAGGAAAAGAAAAGAAGATCCCAACAGAGGTTAATTAACCTAAATGATCAAAGTTAACAATAAGGGTATGGAATAGTCAGTAAAGGAAACAAAGAACAAGTTCCTAATTACTCTATCCCGTAACTACTCAGGTTAGTAAGGACAAAAGAAAAGATTTGTATGATAGTGGTAACAACAGAAATCAGTTTCTTTCTCCGTTCATTCAATTCACATACGTACAGTGGCCACTCAGATTTGCTTACCAATAGTTGTCGCAGGCATTCCGTGGAAATAAACATTAATAAGTAATCAGACTATTTAGTGTCCTATTAAGTTTTGCCAAATCCAGCCCCAGACTCGCCGTAGTTGCTGAGTGCAAATTTCACGGGAGTCGCTGGAGTTGGTGATTTAATTTTCCTGGATAAAATACGATATCTCTGCCTTCAGTTGGTTGGAGTAAGGTTCATAAGTGGTGATCGCCGACGTAGGATGAATAATACAGATATATTCTGTGTTGTCTAGCCTCTGGTTTCTGAGACACTATGTTAAATTACACAAATGTTGCTGAACAATATATTTTGCCACAGCTGGCTGCTGAGATTTATATAAATGAAATCTGGTAATAGTTCTGGTCCAGTTAATATTATAATTATTGTGCTAGTTTGGTTTCTCTCATAAAATGAAGAAAATGGACCGCACAGGTCATAGTCCGAAGACTCAACAATATTATAAAGTTTCTGGTTTCTTATACAATTATAAGACTATAAGAACGCAAGTTCATATGGCCATAAGTCCTCTAGTACGCAGGTTTTTGATCAGCCTATATTATAGGAAAGAAAATATAAAAATTTAACCATAATAACAATATAATCTCTAACACGTGTTAAAGTAGGACCATTTTCACCACTCCGTTATAAATTAGATTTAAAACACAAGTGTCTAGCTCATCCTATCGTTTTTTTAACGCGTTGTGGTGAGTTGGGATTATATAAATATAGTTATAGGGGACTTAGTGTACTGAATGAGATCAGCTGTGAAGGTTTCTGTATCTAATAAGTTTGGTGTATTACAGAGAACCTTGCTTGCTACACATTTCGACCTCAATCAGACTTATTCTTGAATTGTATGATGACTTCGTTTAATGTCTAGGGTTATGATAGTGATGAAGTGTAAGTTCACAACAACCAACAGACAGATAAACACCTAAGTTAAGATCCACAACAATTTACAACACTATGACAATCACAAACACATAACACTCTAAAGATTTATCTTAAGTAAGTCAAGTGTTAACTTTTATACACTGTATTAGCTTTTTCAATATATAGATATCCTGATCCTACAACAATGTGAATCAGGAATCACAATCAAATGTAAGCACAATGTTTATGTACAAGAATTTATACAAAAAATCTTTGTCCAGACATATAATATTATTGTAATACGAGTGTAGTGTTGTGATGTATTATTATGAGGTAATACTGGCTTTTAGTGCTAGGTTGTTGTTGGTCATCACGACTTCATGTGTTTGTACTGGTGGAAATAATATTGAAGGATTCACAGATTCTGGTTTTTAAAAATTTATGTCCCTTTTGTTTTTATAATAAAGTTCAGTTCAGGGTATTTTATTCAAGGTTGAGCTTTTTCGTGCTGACAAGCGCTTATCTTATAATGCAGCTGCAGGAAACCTGTATCCTCTGCTCGCTTGCTTCTCAGTTTGATAGTATGATATACAATGGCCGCTATCTTGTGCAAGGAGTCTGCTGCCAGCTTTCTGGATCACGCAGTCCTCAGACCGGACGATGCAATATCACCATCTATACCACGGCCCCTGAAATGAGAAGGTTGTGCCTCCTTCGTCATAACTAATATACAATATTATTCCACACTGAAGTACATGACAGTACAAACAAACATAAAGTTCAGCGCTTTAGGCCAACTGCTAGCTTTTCATGTGACAATATACACCAGTATTCCTCTCCCTAATGGTGACAACGCCTCTGCAATTCCAGCTGTAATCCCTTCCATACAATAGGATAGGTGTTATGTTACTATATGGCAATCCAATATATATATATGCAGTTATACTCCTCTCTGACAATCTTTTACATGGTGGAGCAATATCTAGGCTTTGCCTCATGTTTGCTACTGAACCACACACATACAGACATAATTTATCATTTCACATTCAATTTTCATATAAAATACAGATTTAAAATGTCTAGCTTACCACAATTCGTAAGGAAATACACACTAAAGATGACTGGCTCAGTTTGATCTGCGGTATGTCCAGGCTGTTATTATATATTTAATTTTTGATAACACTGCCTGCTCTCATCTCTCACAATGTGTAACGATATGGCGTCCCCTCTAAGATTTCTTCTGCCAATATCCAGTATATTGGCCAATCGTTTTGAATATTTTCAAAAGAGTACACAGTCATTCAAATATTTTCATTCACTTTTACTCCGTTTCTAGGCATTTATTTGTTATTCATAGGTCACCCAATCAAATTTCTTTTAACTTCAAAGTTCAGCCAATGGCCTCCCTCGTACTATCTTAGGCTTTCTGTCACAACTATGTTTCAACAAAATTCAGGGAATTCCATCCCAAGCAGATATGACCAAACCTGACAGTATCTCTGTTCTCTATATGTTTTATTATCAATATCTAATTATCTAATGGACTTTTTAGATAATTTATTACATATTCCTAGTCCCCTAGCCTTCCTGTACACGAATATAAGATTTTCAAGGGGCTAAGTGGCGTAGTTAAGAATACGATCTTTTTTCGATGTTAAGTGTTTAATTTCAACTACCACCTGTTCAATTCTTTACGACTGTACTATCAGTATAAAGTCAGGAGCCCTACGTAAAATATCAGGTTTCCTAATAAGAATTAAACCTGTTTTCTAAACCTAACATCGTACCGTTAGTTTTTTTCATCACTGTTTATTTGAAAAAAATCAGGCCATGCACACTGCGAGTTGGTTTATTTTTAGACACACTGCGAGTGGCTTGCGTTACTGTGTTCCATGGTCCGTCTATATCTCTCTGCTTTTTTTCCTTCTAAGCCCGTCTGTCTTTCCAAGGCTAACCTTGTGCGCGATTTTGCACTAACGTTAGTTTTTAAAATCAAGGTCGTCTAGAAGATTTTACTACACATTCTATTTTTAGAACTAGGTTATCGCCGTATCGTTAAGCCTAAGCATTTTATGTAGGAACGAACGAATTAGGACAAGTAGAAATCTTGTGTTAGCCATTACGGCGTTATACAACGAAGGCGTTATCTATACTGGGAAAGCACTGGTCTTTCTCCATTCTTCTTCCTATCGTATTATTTCGTTCGGCTTTACCTTTATGTTCTAATTTATATATGGGTATTATAATTTTTCACCACACGCGTGATATGCACACTAGTCATTTATAAACTTACATAAAGATGGATAGCAGTAAATAACATATACCGTCAGTAGACAGTTATTTAATGTATGTACTAGTCAATTTAAAACATCTCTTACTGGGAAATAGCGAGTAATTAACTTTACTTTACAGCTTGAAAAATTTTAACTATAAGTTATTTAATTAACACAGAGGATCCCAGTGAAATATAAATGAAAACTTTATGCACACCAAATCACTTAAAGGCTAGTATATAAATTACTGCAAAACAGAGAAACATATGAAACACTCCACGAATTCTAATAATTCACTCTGTACGAGAAATCTAGGATATCGAGCTAGTGAATTCAGCAAAATCTCTGCCTTCTGATAAATGGCTATTGGAGAAACGGGGTATATATCCATAGATGCCGTTCTTTTCGCTTCTAAATGCGAAGTCACACCTACGTCCAGGGCCGGGCAAATTTGCCGTATGATTCATGAATGAAGGGATATTTCTTCACCTCTGCCGCAACTCAAACTCTGTCTTGTCTCACATTCTCCCCGTTCCCTTCCTGAATAAAAGGATATTTCTTCACATCTGCCGCATCTAAAACTCGTAGGTTAATTACCCTGAAAATATAACACTCCAGTATACGTCTCAGGCTTATCGCCCCCTTGATTCTTCAAAGAAACTAGTTAACGCCTTACTGCTCACTTCGCGCTGTTTCACATAGTGCTTAATTGTCAGATGGCTCGCGTGTTAATTGCGATCGTGTATCAGGCGTTCGTGTAGCAAAAAATATAAAACCTAGATGGGGAGGGGCAAAAGTGGACGGTCAAATGCTGCACTATTTCCATATGTGACACAGTACATCTCACACATCATAACATAACTATTGCTGTTAGTTACCTGATTACTCCACGTCTCAAACATCATAACATAGCTACTGTTGTCAGTTACCTGCTCATACCTCATCTCACACATTATAACATAACTATTGCTGTTAGTTACCTGATTACACCACATCTCACACATCATAACATAACTATTACTGTCAGTTACTTGCTTACACCACATCTCACACTTCATAAGATAAATATCGCTGTTAGTTACCTGCTTACAGCACATCTCAGACATCATATCATAACCGTTGCTGTTAGTTACTTGCTTACATCACATCTCACACACCATAACATAACTATTGCTGTTAGTTATCTGCTTGCAGCAAATCGCAGACACCATAACATAGCTACTGTTGTCAGTTACATGCTTACACTAGATCTCACACATCATAACATAACTATTGCTGTTAGCTACCTGCTTTCACAACATCTCACACACCATAACATAACTATCGTTGTTAGTTATCTGCTTACACTACATCTCACACATCATAACATAGCTACTGTTGTCAGTTACTTGCTTACACTACATCTCACACATCATAACATAGATACTGTTGTCGGTTACCTGTTTACACTACATCTCACACATCATAAGATAAATATTGCTGTTAGTTACCTGCTTACACCACATCTCACACATCATAACATAACATCGCTATTAGTTACCTGCTTATACCATATCTCACACACCATAACATAACTATTGCTGTTAGTTAATTACACCACATCTCACATACCATAACATAGCTAATGTTGTCAGTTACCCGATTACACCACATCTCACACCCTAACTTAGCTAATGTTGTCAGTTACCTGATTACACCACATCTCACACACCTTAACATAACTATTGCTGTTAGTTACTTGCTTACACCACATCTAACACTTCATAAGATTACTATCGCTGTTAGTTACCTGATTACAGCACATCTCAGACATTATATCATAACTGTTGCTGTTAGTTACCTGCTTACGTCACATCTCACACACCATAACATAACTATCGCTGGTAGTTACTTGCTTACATCACATCTCATACACCATAACATAACTGTTGCCGATAGTTACTTGCTTTCACCACATCTCTGTGGTGGATTTGATGTTAAGAAATGTTGTTGTTATGTACTCTTAGTGTACTGAATGAGGTCAGCTGTGAAGGTCCCTGAATATAATAAATATTATGTTAAGTTACAGGGTACCTTTCTGCTACCACCTTTATGATCTCACTCAGACTTATTCTTTGACTAGAATGTATGATGATGTTGATGACTACGTTTGGTGTCTAGGGTTATGTATAGGTAGTGTAATGATGCATTAACCAACTAAACATATACACAAGTATTTTATTATCCAACACAATAGAACAGTACTTCAACAATCACATACACACTACACTTTAAAAGACTATCTTAAGTAAGTCAGTGGTTGAATTTTGTGTAACGTTAATAATTTTTTTCAATTTATTATCCTGACTCTATTTTGTTTGAATCAGGATTGACAATCAAAAGTGAAATCAATGAAATTATTTACAATATCCAATTTATACAATGGATCTTCTGTCCATAATACAAGTATTAATATAATAAAAGGGTGTAGGTGTAGTTTTCTAAATAGGATAATACTGGTATATGTATAATGGTAGGTTGTTTGTTATCATCACTCCCTATCGTTTATTTTCTTTTCATTTGTCACAGGTGAAATTCTTTTATTTGATAATTTCAGTCTTTGTGGTTAATAACTGAGGTTCATAGAGGTTGAGACTTTCTTTGCCGAACGGGCACTTAACTTCGAAGGAGAACCCTGGTAAGTCTTGTCCTAGGCTCGATGGATCATCTGGTTCACTTCATAAAAGGCAATGGCCTCCAGTACGTGCCAGAATTATGCAACAAAGTCAGGAATCAATCAGTTCCCACGAGCCTGGTTTTATGTGACTGTCAGAGCCACAAAACCCCTGAAATAAGAAGGTTATGCATCCTTCTTTATAACCAGCATACAAAATATTCCACAGTTAATTACAGGTACAGTACAAACAAAAGTATAGGGTCAGCTCTTAATGACAACCTATTGTCCCATTATATTTTGAAGTGACAATGTATACCAGTATTCCTCTCCCCTAATGGTTACAACGCCTCTGCAATTCCAACAGTAATCTTTCCATACAATAGGATAGGTGTTATGCTCCTTGATGACAATCATATATAATTTTGTAGTTCTACACCTCTCTGATAGGCTATCATATGATGGATCAATCTCTAGGCTTCGCCTAAGTCTGCCATCGACTCACTTACTTACAGTCGTATGTTAGTATCTCACATTCAAACTTTATTTTAAATAAAATGGTTAATAAATTCAATCTTACCACAATTTCAATGAATATTACACACAAACAACAATGACTGGCAGATCTGGCCCCAGTTTATCACTGCCCTGTCCAGAAGTTTATAATATTTGTATTTAGAATTACACTTCTGATCTCATCGTCTCGCGGCAAGATTTTTTAAAGAAATGGCGTCCTAGCCTAACACTTTTTCCTCAATATCAACTAAGCTGGCCAATAGAAGCAGACGACTATGAATTTTAAATCGAACTTTAAAAAAAAAACAATTCCCAAAATACTACGGTTACTACTACAATTATATTTTTAGTGTTAGGTTAGCCAATCCCCTCTCGCCTTCCTTTAAACTACAGCCAATCAAAATCTTGGTACCTTTTAGTCCTATTTACCCAAAGCTTTTTTTCAAATATGTTATGAAAAAATTAAGCAGGCGTGATCTTTTTTCTCGTCAGTCCGTCTTATCATACATAATATTATTGCCATTATTTTGGTTATTTTTTTTGTACTAGTGGGTAACTGACACCATATTATTGCTCAGGACATCATAAGGCATCCGAATATATAATTGTTATGGCCCTATGTATTTTGGTTCATAATTCCATATTGTTATTTTAGTTTTGTATCGTAATTTGAAACGTGCCCAAGGCTATGTTGCTCGAGTTGGCTTTTGTGAAATCAACGTGAGACGGCGTTCCCTAGGTTCTGTCTTTCCATCCCTCCCCTCTTTTATTCTTTCACTCTCGTCTTGGCAATCCGACTTGACCTTGCAAAAGTGTTACATTTAATCTGAAGGACGAATTTTTTTTTCGAAAAGACAGTATCTTTCATTCGGCTATTAGGTTTATCAAAATCGACATGCGGGCGGGTGTAGGAGAATACTACGCTGGACTCAATTTTTATTTTCTATCTTATTTTTGACTTTATGCACTAGAATATTATCTAATTTAGCTATTGTATTGAGAATGTCGTCACAATCTCACACCTTAACATAACTATTGCGGTTTGTTACTGTGGCCGGGTAGGGTAGTGGGGGTTGATGTTTATGTCGAGAGTGTTATGTTTAGATACTAGCTTGCCTGCTAGAGTTGGTGATTGCTCTCTCACAGTCTTACGGGAGTTAACCAGGTTCGGGGACTATCCTCTAAGATGTTGTAGTTTGTGAGCAGTTAGTAAGAATTTATAAGTTTTCTCAACATACATTCCCTTCTTCCATTCATGGTTAAGGCCTAGCAATCATTTGACGACCTCTCCTTAGTGTCAACGTTTTGTTTAATGATCATAACATATGTACATGATGGCGTGAAGTTACAAACATGTATTTTTCATTTCATAATACAAATGCAAGTTGCTCTCAATTATCTAGCATGGGGTATCGATATTGTATGAATCAGGCTTATTCAACTCCTGTCCACTTTTTCTTTCCATATACCAGTTTGCGTTGATCCAAATACATATAAGCAGTTCTACTTCGGACAGATTAATTCATTGTTCTCAATGGATTACGTTATATGCTAATATTCTGCAAAAATCGTTGGTGCTTATGCAGGGCAAATTCACATCTCTGCATTTTACTCAAGGTGCAACCTGCAGCCATGAATTCCTTTCTACATGATCAAGGGCTATCTTTCTTGATATGGAAATATAATAGGAAATTTTATCACTCTACTTACAGTTCTCCTTGTGTGGAATATCTCACATATAATATACTAGGGTAATGCCACTGTTAAATGAACACATCATTCAATTTAATCGAAAAATCCTCGAATGCACAATGGATGAAAGAGTTAAAAGTTGATCTCTTCAACTAAATATTCACAGCGCTAGACAAAACACGTCTGCATGGATTCATTTTCCTTTTCTAACTGAGATGGCGTCTGTTTTACATTCCTGCCGGCAGAACAGTAGTGAGCCCTACGATTGGTTGGGGATCACATGACTAATGTTTCGCGTTATCGAAGCCAAGCCGGCCTAGTTAAAGATCTGTGTCAAGATTTTTTAAAAATATCTTCTGTTTCTCATAAGAATTTATTTTATGTTAATCTGTGCCTCTTTCTGTTACTGGTATAGTCTATTTCTGAAGAAAACCACGGTATACGCGGCTACATTACCTGCTTACACCACGTCTCACACACCATAACATAACTATCGCTGTTAGTTACTTGCTTACATCACTTCTCACACACCACAACTGTTGCTGTTAGTTACTTGCGTACACCACATCTCACACACCGTAACTGTTGCTGTTATTTACTTGCTTACATCACAACTCACACACCATAACTATTGCTGTTAGTTACCTGTGTGACGGTATTGCCTCCCCTGCTTTGCAGGAGTGGTCCAACAGTGGCCAAAACTCAAGAGTATCTAATATATGCTTCAAAGGTGTCTACCTTCGCACAAGATTACTCTTGGAAGAGTTGTAGATAGAAGGGTAATGACGCTTCTATCCCGATGGAGTATCCATAAGATATTCAGAAAAGCGAAAACAATGGTGCATTGGCTGAGCACGTTAATCCTATGATCTGCCGACATTTTTTTTGAAAGATTGAGCAATTATTAGTTTCAGCTCGTTAAGCTGCCACCCTGATTTACTCAGTGGAATTCTTATTATTCTGGTAAAGCTCTGTTTAGAGTGTGTTAAGTAAATTGACTGAGACAAACATGCAGTACATTTAAAATCATTAAATCGAAGTTAAATTTGTATATTAACAAATAACAGATTTAATAATCATTTAGTTTTAACAAGTTTAAAAGAAAATGTTCATCATTGAATGATAGTAGGTTTTATGAAAAAAGTTCACTTTGGCAGCTTATCGGTTTCACTTAGCTGCCAATAGTAGTTTCTATTCCCGCTGATGGGTTCTATGCAGATAGGTCACTGGGGTTCTCACGTCTCTGGTTAAGCTTAAAGGTGCAGAACGTTCCCAGAACAATCAAGGAGTAACTGCCAAACTGGTCCAGTGTTTCTACGTCAGTCCACTTCTACCCTCACTTTGTTCCAGAGATTAGTTCCTTCACTGGTACAACCACCAACAACTATGGTAAAAGAATAGAAACGAAACGCACTCCTGAGTATTGCGTTTTTCGACACATACTTATGTGTCCCCTTTCTCCTCACGGCTGTTTGCCAGCGATCTTTCAGTAATTTCCCCTTTTTCCCCGACCGCGCTATTTATAGCCCACTTGACAGAGGTCACGTGGTCAACTTCCTTATGGGAAAACATGTGGCGATGTTTACTTTTGATAGGGCTTAATTAATGCTTTTAGGCTACTTTATTATTATAAATACCGGCTTTAATTTTGCGTAAAGCTAGACTAGAAATGTTAGAGTAAATTTTAGAACAAGAACAAACATTTTATCACAATTAGAACAGAAGATATAATAGTCTGAAATAGTGTAAAATTTACGTTTTTTTATATTTTGTTATGGTTTGTTTATAATGCAATTTTCACTAAATCGGTCACAATCAACATGCATAACAAATTACAGAAATCAAAAGTAGAAAACCTGCAGAAAATGGATATCAAAGTTTTGTTTTGGTTTCATGCGTCAAACATTAATTATTGAAACATTAAATTGCAAGTCCACATTTATTACCTTAAAATAACACACCCAATTGTCCCCAAAAACATGAGAGCTAACAATTATCTCAATCATACATCACGATGGTCATGTAAAAATGAGTATGGTCATGAGTAAAACGAAATGTTCAATTTAATAGATAAATAGGTGTATTTAATAAATACATCTATTAAATGATTTCCACACTCTGTTAATTCTGTCAATCTCAAGCAACAACTGCCATAATTTGCTCTAGCCCCAAAATTTCGCGCAATTATCATTCACACTTCCTTTTTTTATAGGATGAATCTGTACATTCACAGATGGAGAAATTTGTAACAAATGAGTTTCCATTATAAATTTTAATTGTGAAGTTATATTTTTAATACCGCTGGCGCGTCTTTCAATTTTCAATCTTCTCTGTTTTCTC
This sequence comes from Oreohelix idahoensis, assembly GCA_024509875.1. NCBI lineage: Eukaryota > Metazoa > Mollusca > Gastropoda > Stylommatophora > Oreohelicidae > Oreohelix > Oreohelix idahoensis. Next base: position 172,697 of record JAMPIV010012473.1, read on the forward strand.
TCCTGTGCCCACGTAAGACCTACTGTTTCCTTTATGGCTATTGCTAATTCTTTGGATATTCTAACTCCACTTTCAATGCCTGCTTTCCTGCAAATTTCCTGACGTGACGTTTCTGAACAGCGTTGTAGTTCATGTGCCTGCTGCAGGTCTAATGAATCAGTTGATGTTCCAGCAATATGTTTTCTAACAGTGTGGAGCAATTGAGATCGCTTACGTTTTGTTGGCGTTCTGGTGACTGATGTTTCTCTTCTATGTTTAATTAGTTTTTGTAGTACAATAGGCTGTCCTCTGGTTTTGCATTTTATGATAATACTTTTTGCTGTTTCTAGTTTTTTTCTAACAATGGATGTGAATAGGGGTTCTTCCTTTTGTGTTAGTGGTTGTGAAGGTGGCTTAGCAAGTAACTGTTGTACTGTGATGTCGCTTTTGAAGACAGGCGAGGTGGATGTACTTGTCGTATGTATAACTGACATGGTAGGTGTAGATGTGGCAACAAAAACTGGCATGCTAGGGTGAGTAGTGTTATTCACCTCCAAATGAATAATGGTATCGCCTTTAATGTGAGCTGGCAAATCAACCTCCAGTTGAACAATATCATCACTAATGTGGGCAGGCACATCAACCTCCTACTGTACAGAGCTATCCTGACTACAGCTAATTGACTGACTACAAACTAACTGACTGACTACAGCTAAATGACTGACTAGACATGGAGGGGTCAGAAAGAACATCACAGGGGATAGAGCAGCTTTTTGTTTTTAAAACACCAAAAGATGTCTTTGCAACATAATTGCACAGTTGACATTCACTTATAGTTAAATTATGGTTTTAGTCTTTCCAGATGTGCTGACTGTTTTCCGATAGTAACTTGGCTGTTTCAAGACACTTCTCATTATGCCTCCTTTTTGAGTTTTGTATTCGTAAGTAACACTTCTTACAAAATATAGTCGAATGCTGTGTGGGTTTATCATCTGATACGTTAATTCCAAACACAAAGAACAGATCATTAACGTAATTAGAACAGTTCAGTGCTTTCTGAATTGAACGTGTTGTTTTGGAAGTTAATGCTCTCTTGCCACAGGCTCTGCACAGTGCACTGGCACAATTCATATGATGCATATCAGTATGTTCCATTTCGTTGTTATGTAGTATAGTTTGCTTGTGTATGTATAAAGATAGAGGAATATTTGGGACTATCAAGTCTAACACCAGGATGTAGAATGCTTTATCTGTGAATGAAAGAAGATATACAAACAGTTACTTAGAATTCTTTGGCAGCCGTCGTGTGCACAGGATTGTCTACCAAAGAACACTAATGGAACAGTCCTTATCTCACACACAATTAAAAAAAAAAATCATATTATAAATACAAGATTAACAAGACTTGAAAGATAGAACAAAGTATGTGGACGTAATCTATCTATAGATTAACATGTTTTCTGACGCTTATATACGTAGCTAAATATCATTATAAATTAATGAAAATGCAAAAACAGATGGTGCTTTACAAAAAGTTATTTTTGTACAACCTTATTTAAGATTTGTGAGTATCAGGAATGCGTTTACAGCAATTTAAATGCTATAAAATCTGGTGACAATATGCTTGTTCTTGTAATGCCAAACTCACAAAATTGACTACCACACATTCTCAAGATATGAAACCAAAAAAAAAAAAAAGTATGTGGAAATAATCTTTAGCTTCCCTTCGAGAAGTCTTTATAATTATAAACTCAAACGAATGGGCCGATTTTTAGATATTAAATTAATAAAAAGATTACTTATTTTATGAATTTCCTCAAATGATGACGCTGTTTTCAAAAGTCTGTAACTCCGTCAAAACTAATTTCAAACAAATAAAAATGCAATCAAAAATAGAGCAGAGAACAAAGTTATAGTACACAAAAGAATTTTAGCGCTGTGTTTATCCAGAACGAGTGTGTAATGATTTATATTTTACAGATTTTACACACACTACTGCTGATTTTCCCCGCTAAAAACTTAAATAGTCTTTTACGGTGCACACGAAAATTTTATACCCGGTGTCAGAATTCCGGTCACCGAAACTAAAAGAGCGCTCTGGTATAGGGCACAAACAGCCGTGTCCTATTCTACCATCCCATCTATCTCAGAATTTACCTTCGATGAGAATTAAACTTAATCCCTCGAGAGAAACTTTCTTTACATTTAAATTGAACAGCTGTATCCTTATTTTACATTTAAATGAAAAGGTTAATAGTACAAACAGAATATGTTTACATTTACATCTTCACTGTTTGAAAAGTGTTCACAATATAAACTGAATCTGTTTTCATTTACATTTACACTGATTGAAAAAGCTTGAAACTTTCATTAACTTTAAAATGAATATGTTTACATAGACATTTACGCTGGTTTGAAACTGTAAGTATTATACTTGGAATGTGCATCATTTCTTTCATCTTTCCCTCCCTGCTCCATATGGAACTTGGGACTACTTTATGCTTTTAATTCTCTGTAAGAGACTAGTATTAAGCAGTCACCAGCCCTTGCAGTGGTGGTTCATGAAATCATCATTCTATACGCTGAGGTTGCCACCCTCAAATGACGGATATCCACTAGCGATTTTCACATATTAATATTCACATGGTAATATATACATATTAGTTCACATGTTAGTAATGAAAAATACACAATGTAAAATGACAACTTACGCCAATCCTGGCTCGCAGACTTTTTGCTCAGATGAATGAAGTTAAGGCACTTGATTAGGCCTCTTAAACGTGTTCTTGGGGGTTGTTACTTTTATAAGATAATTCCCTCTATGACTCCGCAGCCTTCCTTATTAAAATGGTTTTCCTGGGCTATGTAAGTCCTTCAAGATTATTCCACAAATTCCGGTCTGAAAAATGAAATCTGAATTCTAGGCTTCACTCTGGCAGCGTCTGGTTTTGTCTTGGCAAGCGTGAATCTCACAGTTTCTTTTCTCTGAAACGCGTCAGGTTATATTCCTGTCCTACCCCGCATCTGTTTGTTATGAAGCTAAGCAAAAGCGCCAAGCATTTTCAAACATAAATGTTGGGTGGGATAATTTCAAAATATTCCGACATGGAATAATTTTTGCTCGTGATGCAAGGATCACGTTTCCCATGTATGGCAATCAAACATCCGATGCCTTGTGTACCAACTCACAAACACATCGGTAAACTCTCTCAGCAATGGGTGTAAGATGTAACAACTCATTACTATCTAAAGTAATCTTGTCATAACAAGACGAACAGGAAGCGATTAGGTCATCCTTGTCAGTTCAAAATGTGTCACCCACAGAAGTAATCTCTGATCTGTCGCGTACCCTGACTTTACCAGCAATTAAGCAAATACACTGAGCAATTTTCTTGTTAATCGGTAGCGGCCAAGGTTGGGTACACGATAATATGCCTGTCATTCAATATTGCATCACCTGTCTACTATCTCAGCATGAATGGGCAGGTAAACAGACAAGACGAAATATACTGAAGGAAGTGTAAAAATGAAAATACCAAATATCTGCTACACATAGCAGAGAAAGAAAGAAATTGCGACAATTGAAAGCACGCAATGAAAACCAGTACAAATATGTTACTGATACTGTCGTAGTGAAACAGAGATCGAGAAGGGTCGCCCCATTATGTCACAACCTGCTTACATCATATCTTACACACCGTAACATAACTGTTGCTGTTAGTTACCTGCTTAAACCACATCTCACACACCATAACTGTTGCTGTTAGTTACCTGCTTACATCACATCTCACACACCATAACTGTTGCTGTAAGTTACCTGCTTACATCACATTTCACACACCATAACTGTTGCTGTCAGTTACCTGCTTGCACCAGATCTCACACACCATAAGATAATTATTACTGTTAATTACCTGCTTACATCACATCTCACACACCATAATATAACTATTTCTGCGAGTTACCTATTTACACCTCATGTCACACATCGTCACGTGCGTTAGAATCCAACAGTAAACAATTAATATTACTGCCATCAACAGTGGCGTACTAAGAGATAAGTGTGAGAGTGGTCCGCCCCGGGTGACAGCCAAGACGGGGGTGCTATCGAACACTAACATGATAGTACTTACTGTTAAAAATATACTTGCAAGCGTGTTTCTTTATAAGGGGGGAGGGGGGATGCCAAAATTAGGACCTGCCCCGGGTGTGAAATACTTTTGGGACGCCTCTGGTCATCCACACAGGTATTTCGTGTCAGCTTCACAAGCAGCATCAGAATTCAACAAACCTATGTCAAGTCGTCCTGTCCTGTACCATCAGCTGAATGCTTATGTTTACCCCATTCTATCAACTGTTGTCTTCAGTTCTCTTCTCCGTGTATTTTTTTGGTCTACTTTTACTTCTCCAAACTGGAGATTCCAGAACAAGGGCTACCATGTAAGGCTATCAGCAGTATTCCTCAGTGTGTGTCCTATCCATTGCCAACGTCTTCTTATAATCTCCTTTTTCACTGGCACTTGCCTGGTTTTTGTCATCAGAAACATATCGTTGTTCTTGTTATCAGTTACATATCGTTGTTCTTGTCATCAGTTACATATCGTTGTTCTTGTTATCAGTTACATATAGGTGTTCTTGTCATCAGTTACATATAGGTGTTCTTGTCATCAGTTACATATCGTTGTTCTTGTTATCAGTTACATATCGTTGTTCTTGTTATCAGTTACATATCGTTGTTCTTGTTATCAGTTACATATCGTTGTTCTTGTTATCAGTTACATATCGTTGTTCTTGTTATCAGTTACATATCGTTGTTCTTGTTATCAGTTACATATCGTTGTTCTTGTCATCAGTTACATATCGTTGTTCTTGTTATCAGTTACATATCGTTGTTCTTGTTATCAGTTACATATCGTTGTTCTTGTCATCAGTTACATATCGTTGTTCTTGTTATCAGTTACATATAGGTGTTCTTGTCATCAGTTACATATCGTTGTTCTTGTTATCAGTTACATATAGGTGTTCTTGTCATCAGTTACATATCGTTGTTCTTGTTATCAGTTAAATATAGGTGTTCTTGTCATCAGTTACATATCGTTGTTCTTGTTATCAGTTACATATAGGTGTTCTTGTCATCAGTTACATATCGTTGTTCTTGTCATCAGTTACATATCGTTGTTCTTGTTATCAGTTACATATCGTTGTTCTTGTCATCAATTACATATCGTTGTTCTTGTTATCAGTTACATATAGGTGTTCTTGTCATCAGTTACATATCGTTGTTCTTGTTATCAGTTACATATAGGTGTTCTTGTCATCAGTTACATATCGTTGTTCTTGTTATCAGTTACATATAGGTGTTCTTGTCATCAGTTACATATCGTTGTTCTTGTTATCAGTTACATATAGGTGTTCTTGTCATCAGTTACATATCGTTGTTCTTGTTATCAGTTACATATAGGTGTTCTTGTCATCAGTTACATATCGTTGTTCTTGTTATCAGTTACATATAGGTGTTCTTGTCATCAGTTACATATCGTTGTTCTTGTTATCAGATACATATCGTTGTTCTTGTTATCAGTTACATATAGGTGTTCTTGTCATCAGTTACATATCGTTGTTCTTGTTATCAGATACATATAGTTGTTCTTGTTATCAGTTACATATCGTTGTTCTTGTCATCAGTTACATATCGGTGTTCTTGTTATCAGTTACATATCGTTGTTCTTGTCATCAGTTACATATCGGTGTTCTTGTCGTACTATTTCAGGCCTTCGTTTTTTACACAGACACCCATTTATGGATAACCTCTTGTTTGTTGATTTTTTTGTTCTCCATGTTTCAGAACCATACAATAATAGGAATGATGACATTTGAAAATGCAGATTCTTTTTTGTGTGTTGGACTTGAATTCTTTGAATTTCCATATATTCCCCAGTGCAAGAAAAGCTGCGCTAGTCTTTTGTATTCTTTTTTTTTTTTTTTTTTTTGTAAACGTAATTGTCAAACGGCAGTTATCACTGATCGTTTTAGCATTTCATTCATGTATAGGCAGTGGAAATAAGTAAGGACATAATTTAAAAATAAGATGTGACTTTTAAATCACCCTATATATTAAAGAACCTTAAGTAATGAGTTGCAAAGTCTTGTTCTTCAAATTAAACTAACCGACTTCATAAACCAAATGACTGCGACACTTTTGTGCAGACATTTGCTCTGTAAATTTAATGTTGTTGTTGTTGTTTAACTAGAGTTGCTGAGGTTTTCGCTCTTTTGTAGCCAATACCTACTTGAAGACCACTTGGTATTGTCTAAACTGCAGGTCTAGACATTTTCTGTGGCTTTTCTGCCATTCCAAAACGTGTTGAGTTGTAGTCTTGAGCTCTAGTTTCTCCAGCTTTGCTTGCATTTACAGGATCATCACACCTGGTCCCAAACTAGGAAGAAGAAGCATGTGGCTTCAAGGGGGTTCTCTAATTATACAGAACTAAAACACTGTTCTCTCCCAAGGAATCGCCACGTCCTACACAAAACCATTTCTCAGCTCCCCCTGCCTATCATGGGGTCCATAGTGACATCCTCCTGCATGCAGGCAACAAGGTAATAGCTAGAGATCCGTCTGGGGCCCAAGTGAGTACTCCAAGCTTTGTGTGCAATGCTGGATTCTCAACATGTTTCACCACAGGCGGAATCCCTGGGAATTTGATGTTATTTTTTTTTTTTTTTTTGGGCCATGTAAATTGCTCTCTAATTTTCATAAATTATGACCTAAGCTGTGTACCTGTGCACTACCTAATCACAGATACTTACGCGATAAAATATAGCGAGCAAGTCACACAAGAAGAATGAGACTACATTTCGCACGAGTCAAGAACGAGGGATGGTTCTTACGTCTGTCACATTAGGATTGATGCGCCTGTCAATGTTTGAGTGACAGGATCAGGAAATCCCGATGCGGTACCTATTTATTTATATGTATTGTCTTTCAAAAACCACCGCATAAAAACAGTAATGTTCTGAATATTAAACATTACTCTTTTGACCTGGGTGATTTGCGTTACGAAAAGTGCGATTAAAAGAAACGTTTATGATTGATTGACTGACAAAACAAATGTTGCAGCACTGAAAGGAAAGGATGAAGGTTTTAGATGTCATAAGAGGGGGAAAAGGTTAGAAAGGGTGATGGGAGTGTCTAATGACTCCCAATGAATGGCGACTCCAAAAGGGGGCAATCGTTAAAGCGAAATAATCGGCCACACATTAAGAGATCTGTTTATTGCCACCGTCTCGTCTAGTATACTAGCGACAAGAAACGCTTTAAAAAAGTCAAGAACAAAGAAGGTAATGTATGATTATATAAACTTTGCATGTTAAATTAATATGGTTATATAATTAATTATGTTATACTTACTTACTTAGTCGTTCCCCTTCTACCGTGAGATGTAGAGGTTTGGAAGAGAGAGCGCCAGACTATCCCATCGGCTGTCTTCCTCCTGGCCTGGTTCCATTCTAGTCCTCGGTCCTTCAAAGATTGTCTAATGTTGTCCTCCCAGCGGACTCTGGGTCGTCCTGGGGGTCTGGATCCCTGGCTCTTTGTTTCCAATGCTTTAATTATGTTATTATACTTTTAACTTCCCACTTACAACTGACTACTTCATAAACTAACACTGTAAGAATATATGAAATACAGTGGAGTAACCTTCATGAAATGGGGTCTTTTTGGAGTAACGGCCATTGTTTTAAAAGGCATGTGAAAATGACGATAAACATCAAAGGAACAAGAAAGAGATGTGAGGAGAAGACACGGGTGGTCGATCTGGTAGACACTGAGAACTATAAGTTGATAGTATTACAAGGCAGTCCCCATTCTGGAATCCCTAGGGTAAGAGAAATAGAAGGAGATGAAAATAGCATGGAGAAGAGAACTGGAGACAGTGATAAAAAGACTTTGAAAGACCTTGAATGGATGACACGTGACCTAAGACGCGTCAACAGTGAGCAACGCAGTTAGCGATTCATAGCTTGACTGCGTGCCTCAGGGTCAGCGAACCAGAGCTGACCAAGACCAACTCCAAGTCAGGGTCCTGGAAACAGGCTGCATCACTGCAGTCTGGCTGAGTGAGTAGGGATCGAAGAGGGAAGGCTAACCCGGTCCCAAAAATGCCGTGCTGAAGTCGGATGTGAAGGCCGAAAGGCGCAAATATCGCAGCTACGCTGTAAACGGACACAACGCAACCAACGTCCTTTACAGGATGAACAAAGAAGAAAAGAATGGATGACACGGGGCAGGAAGCTTGGAGCGAATTAGTTGATGATCTGTCCTCCACGGGATGCGGAATTGTAATAATGTTGAGGATAATAAGTGTATCATTAATTTATTCATCTTGATCTCAGTAGTACGTTACAGATCATTATTAACTTAGTAGAATATATTGCAACCTCATCATGTAAAACAAATTGCCCCAGAAACTAGGGCAGTTACGAATATTCGATTCGCATTCGATTCGGTGCCGAATAGTGCATTCAATAAAAAATTCGTATTCGGTCGAATAGTACGCTGTCATCAGATACGGATTGTAAATGTCTGTCCAGCACTTGCCGACAACACGTTTTCAGATAACAGATGTTGTCTTTTGGCAGAGAATGTTGAGAGACTCGTTTTCTTTTTTTAATTTCATGCAGCAATTTAAAAAAAAAAAAAAAAAAACTGTGTAATGGCTAGTTCGTAGCATTAAATAGTTCCAAGATATTTGACCTATTTTTTTGTAACGCTGTAACATTAATAAAAATGTCAGTAGACCTATTAAAACACTCACTAATCGTATTCGAATTCGTATTCGGCCGAATAATTAAAGGCCTCTATTCGCGTTCGGCCGAATAGTAAAAACCACTATTCGGTGCTGCCCTAACAGAAACAGCTGTTGCGAGAACATTTGAATACTTGGTGCAGGTTTCCCGCAAGGGGACCAGCTGCAATGGTTGCTAGTTGCTCCGTACGGAGAGCCTACGAAAATGATGATGATGGTGATGATGGAACATATTGTGTTGATGTAGATGACAACAGTTTTTATAGATCAATCTTAGCATTCTTCTGATGTACATCAAAAAATCAAAACAAATACAGAGATTTTGTCTTTAATCTGTGAGTAAACCTTTTACGAACAAAAGAACGAAATCTTCATTTCACCATGTCAAAGAAATTGGCATTTTTCCATTTAGACATTTTTGGCTAGTATTTATTACAATTCTCATAATGTGTTCAAATTAATATGCTAAAAACTTTATTAATAATTATAAATATTAACATTGCGTTTGATAATAGGACACATGCATGTACACACACGGAGATATAAATAGGGAGAGAGAAATAGAGAGAGAGAGAGAGAGAGAGAGAGAGAGAGAGAGAGAGAGAGAGAACGAACGAAAAACCGAATGAACGAGCTTTATTTTCAAAGGGTTGAGAATTGGGCACGCAGTCCGTCTGACATTCTGCCCTTCCTTTCTCTCATCTTTCATACTGAATTCATTTATTCTCACATGCATTTTACATATTACTTTAAAGGAATTCAAAGTGTAAAAGTAAAATAAAATAGAGAGAGAGAGAGAGAGAGAGAGAGTGAGTGAGAGAGAGAGAGAGAGAGACCATGAGAACTGAGGTCCTTGTTGTATATTAATTTCAAAGCTAGGGGAAAACTCCAGTACATATCAAAGACGACTCGTGACGATATAACAACTCAGTTCAAAACAAATAAATGACGACCCAACATTGGATGGATGAATCAAATACATGTTTATTAACAAACTTTATGAACAATAGTTAATAGTGAAGTTCAATACTATTTCTGCCTTTCGTATCAATGCATGCTATCCAGATCCATCCACTGTCGGATATCCATTCATGACCCCAATACTATACTCGTGCGGTGAAAATAAATTCAATCAAAATAAAATATACTTCATGTCTAACATCTGTGACTATAATTTCTCCATCGTGTCGAAGTTGGAGTGGCTAAGAGGTATGGCTCCCGCCACAGATTCTGAACGTACCGTGTTTTTTTTTTAGAACCAATGGTCCTAATGATATGATACTCCCCCCAGGTCTCATGGTTAGTGAGATCGGATGCCTAGCCTTCTCGGATAAGGGTGAAAAAATAGGAGGTCCTCTGTGCAATTTTCGCACGGCAGTTGGAAATCGTAAAGAGTAGGCCATAAGGCCGCTGCCCTGGCACACAATTTAAAAATTAGAAACTTACCCACCATAAAAATATGTATAGAATGTGTGATTCCTATTTACACACATTCGGATTCTCGCCGGTACTGCGGAGTTCGGGCACTGTGCTGATATCCTCCTTGTTTGATCTAAGGGAGGAGATCGGAGCACTGATGGAGTTGTCCGAGTGCAATGAAGATAGTCCTTAAAACCAAACCAAGTCGAGGTCCATAAATAAAAGTAATCCTTCCTCGTATATGCATAGCAAGGTGGATAGTAGCTGCCTTAACTGAGAGAGCAGTTGCATTTCGCTTGGGAACATAGGCATCATAACCAATGCACATGTGCCCGGGATTACCCCAGGGTTCTCCATTATCACCAGTGCTGTTTAATATCTATACAGCTAAAATAGCTGCAATCCAACCAACAGGTTGGGGACGAACATTAACTCTTGCCGAAGACTTGCTCATTTACAGGATTGATTCAGATAGACACGAAATGGTTAAAAGCATACACAAGACACTTCAGGCAGTTTCTAATTGGTGCGACGAAACCAGTTCCAAGGTCGATCCCAACAAAGCCTGTGTGCCTTGGTGCTCTTTGAATAACTCCATATTGAAAGCAGATCTTCCAGACATTACTCTCAGTGGACAGAAAATTTAAAGGCAGAACAAGTTGAAATACCTTGGAGTAACATTCGATCGTGGGCTATAATATAAGCACCATATTTATCACATCATACAGAAGTGCAAGAGAGGTCTGGCTGCCCTAAAAACAAAGGCCGCAGCACACCTGGAGCAGAGACTACTGTCTCTCCTGTATCATCAGCTGGTCTTGTCTGTAATCGAGTATTGCCTGGGAATACTCACGCTGTCAATATCACAATGTGAACGACTGGAACGCATTCAAAACAATGGGATGCCTATAGTTTTGAACTGTACTCGAGATACCCCCATTGTGATAACGAGGCACATGCTTGGATAGCTGTCAATTAGATCCAGATATACGATGGCCCAGGTAAAAGCGTATATGCGTGTAACCACAGACAAAAGGCATTTCCTGCATGGGAACATAGCTGACATCAAAGGGGCAAGAATAAAGAGAGGATTGTGACGTATAATGGAAATATAGCCTACAGTAATCTGACAGCCTTTGTAATCCCGTTAGCGTTCTATGATTTGTAGCAAAACCATGCATTTATAGTCTGTTTTTACTCACTTTTTAGTCCTACCTCTTTTTCTGTGTTTAACACGAGCTAACACAAGCTTTACAAACTCTCGTGACCTGCCAGTCAAAACAGGTAGCGAATCAGGTTTGTTTACCTAAGTTTCTCACGCGAGCTGATCTGTCAATCATGCGATACCTGACAGACCGCACGTGAATAACACCGAACCTTTTGAAGTCCGTACACAGAGAGGAGGGCAGAAAAACCCCGGGCTCTTTGATCTTCAGAAGCGGGCAAAATCTTCGAGAACCCCGTTACACGGACTTAAGTCTTTGATGACGGCCTAACGCCTGAGAAAGGCCGACCGTAAACCTTCATCTTGGGAACTCATATTTCTGATTATCTCGAGACACATTGTAACGTGAAAAGTAACATCATCTATAGATCAAAGAAACCAATAATATATATAAACTGCGTCTTCTTAAACCTGGTATCAGTTGTCACTCAGAATATTTGGATAGTCTAAGCACGTAGTTCTAGAACCATTGTGGAAGATGTGTTAATAGCATTCGTGGGGATTGCAATTCTGATTTTCTGACCTGATCAAGGGCTTCCAGCGGTCTATTGGTCTCTTCATCATTTACTGATTGGTTAATGTTGTCTTTTTCTTGGCTTGTGCGTCATCAATTTCAGTTGTGAGCCAAAGATACACGAGAAACATTTTAACTTGTAAATTTAACTGGAATTTAAAAAAAAACAGCAATATTTTTTCCATTTTATCAGCCAACTGGGTTGTGGATAAAATACCCTTTATCCCGACTTCTGACAGTCGTTTTTTTTCTCAACTGGAGCATCCAGAATTTACGCTGTTTCAGAATCGGCACTCTACCATACAGCCAGCCGATAGGACTATTATCATTTATCAATTGTAACATTTTTTAGCAACCAGATGTTTCCCAATACTGGAAGTATTTACCTTCTTTAATTGTGAACTCCAAGATCACGTTTTTTTCTACATCAACTATTCGCGGTGACATTTATTCATCCAGGAGAAACACACACCGGATTTGGCGTTCACCTCGCTGGTATTATTTGCTAGAGAATGGACTGGGGCCAATTTGGGACATAAATAACCTGGCAATTTTATATTCAGGAGAATTGTATTTCCAAGGGATATCACCAAGAGTAGGTAAGCGTGATTGAGTGGCCACTGTATGAAAGAGAGAGTGAATAATTTTCTTTGTTACAGGAATTTTACCAACCTGGGATTTTGCTTAAACTTGTTTACTTTACTGGGTAGCATGTAGTAGGAACTTGTTTCTTTACTGTCTATTCTGTACCATAGTGCTAACCTTTGACCTTTGGGTTATTAACTCTTTGGGTTCTTTTTCTCAAGAGGGGGAGGGCACATTTATTCTGCTATTTCATATGAATATAAATCTGATTTTATTTGATCTTTCTTTAGATGTTTGATGTTGTCAAGTTTAATGATAATAAACAACAAAGAAAACTTACCTTTGTGTGTTGGTCAGACCCATACCCAATTAACTGTAGTTTTTTCACGTTTGTGTGTCTTGTTGTCACATAGCTGTGTGTGTGTGTAGTTAAACTTATATTTATATGTATGAGGAGGGAAAGATTGTCTGGTACTAAATTATAGTCGTATAGATAGGCTGTACTAGAGAACCTTACTCATTCCAGGGACATATCTTCTCCTTGAGCTATTCACCCATGAAATATATTTATCTCACCTTTTTTTCTCACGTATTTATCACCATCCACTCTACTTAGACGGGACCAAAAATAACTCTCAAACCTATCGGTACGACAAGGATGTCATGGATGGCGCCGGCAGAAGAGACTATTAGTTGACCACAGCTGAAAATATATTCAAGGGAGACGAGTGGAGTAGGTCAGATGAGTTGGATGAACTACTAGTAAGTCATCATCAGCCTTGGTAGAGGGTGCAGAACTTGGGCCAACGGGAGAGCAAAGCTGGAAATTGATCAGCTTATAAATGTTAATGCTGGGATGATAATGACATTGTGTACACTGATGGGTCTGTAATCCGTGGTAATAAATCAGAGTGGGGCTTCTCTGCTAGAGTAAAGGGCAGAACCGTCGCTGAACATAGCGGGTATTACATGATAACAACCTCCAGCATGCGAATGGAGGTAGAGGCAGTTACTACTGCCTTAAGATGGCTGTCTTGGACTTTATTAATAAAGGCAGTTATTGTATCAGACTCACAATCCATGCTTCGAAAGGTCCAAAATGGGTGGCTTCGACATGAATGGAAAACCTCCATAGAAGTATCGAATCTTCAAGAAGCATTGATACCCTTCGACATTTGCTGAGGGAGACTGAGCACCTATGGGTTTGCCCGGAGTGCAGTGACGTCGATTCTGATTAACAATAACATTAATGCTTCCTCACGGAATCTACACCACACACATTCTGACGTCATCTCCACAACAACATGCGCATCTAAAATAGCTGAGATGTGCTACGGTATTTGAACCTCTATCCATCTGGGTAATCACAGCCCTTCAGTCACCGTGCGCAGCTCTTGACAATGAGCGAGTACCGTTCATTTCTCTATGACTATAGTCTGCCCTTATTTTCCAATGGCTGCTGGCCAGAAATCTGTGGATGAAAAAAACAAACAACATTAACACTTCGCCGAGTGGTAGAGTGGTTCGAGCGCTTGTTTCTCAAGGCAAAGTTATTGGGTTCGAAACCTGGAGGCAACACGTTTCAGTCTACTCAGCTGTAAATGGGTACCCGACTTTGCTCTTGAATTAGGAAAGGCATTAGAATAGAAGAACGGGAACCGATTACCCCTACCTCATAAAACTGACGCCTAGTAATGTGAAGTCTCTAACAATTCACTCCTGTACGGCAGTATCTGCCATTTGATTATCTCTACTTTTTTTTAAACGTAAAATGCACATACGTCACTGTTACATTAGATCAATGTTTCTCAACTATTTTTACCAAGACGGAACCCCTCATATAATTTTCCACGGCCAGCGGAACCTCTCATATAATTTTCAAAAGTGTTGTATTAAAGGCATTGAACGAATGTCGCAAGAAACAAAAGCATGACAGATAGGAAAAAAAAGATTGATGTCGAAGCATAATAAATTATGAATGAAGTGTGACCGACAGAAGCGAAAGAAACAAAAAATAAGGTTTTATGTGGCTCTTGGGTGTAATGTACATACATTTTCATACAGCGGCACATCATGTGGAACTCTTCACAAAATGTACTTTGTTTTTCTTGCGATATGCTGTTAATAGTTCTATAGTAACCTCTTTAGTAAAACCGATACTAAGACGAAGTCTGTCTCTTTAATTTTTATTAAATAGGAAGAGCGTTATTGATCATAAACATGTTTGCAAATGTTTAAATTATTATATGTGTATGATATGTTATCGATTCAAAACGAAACGAGCATGTACGCACACAACTTTATCCAATCCTAAATAAAAATGGCATTTTAATTATTTTTTTCTCACGGTATTTCAACAATTTTATTTATTTACGCTACTTTTTCTCGGGTAACCGCTGGGGATGAGTTGCGGAACCCTTGCTTTTTTTTTTTTTCTACATTGAAATCTATGGCGTTTTCCACCCAGATGTCGCAGAATATGGCAGTGTCGGACACAGAAGTGGGTGGCACCATTTTCCTGTTTGCAGATCCCCATCATGAAGTACCAAAGCGCAAGCGGTGGTGGGACAAGTTGAAGCTGAGGTGCTGCTCTTTATCCGCTATCTGCCAACAAGAGAACCCCGAAGATAACAGAAAGGCTCTGGTGCAAAAGAACGGAGGATACAGGTTAGTCTAATTACTCGTGAAACAATATATCTATAGAAAAAAAAGACTCTTCAACAACGAAATCGACATTAAAAAAACATCAATATCAACATCATCATCCTCATAATTATAATCATTATCATAATCATAATAATAATTATCATTGTCATAATCATAATCATCATCTTAATAATCATCTTCACCCTTGAGCTTCACAAGAGCAAAGGACTTCAACAAACTTATGCAGACATTAACAAGTCTTCCTTGCCCGTGGCATCTGCTCAAGATCTTTCCCCGCCTTCTTCATTCCCTTCATGTCCGTTTCAAGTGTTCTTCTCCATGTGCTAGGTAATGCTATCATCTGGTTTCCTATCCATCTCCAACGCCTTCGGTTCATCTCTTTTTCCACTGGCAATTTTATGAAAAAAAGAAAAGATTTGTACAAATAGTTTAGTAGGGATTTGAGCCCAAGTTCTTCATGTTTTCCCATTCTGATAAATTATTAAACTACTACACCAGCGATCAGCACAAATCTACCGGTAGATCGCAAGGAATGATTTGGTAGTTCTCTAGATGACGTAAGGGGAAAAGAGAAAGAATGTTAGAGCTAGAGAAAATTCGGACCAGCCCTCTCCCGCTGACGTTTAGTAGCGCGGTATCCCCAGAATTAAAGGCACTTTCCCGTTATTTCCGGTGAAAACTCACTATCTGCCTTACATAATTCACTTTAAACGTAAAACGCTTGAGACAGGAACACGGTCTTTTCTTTGACGTGAAGTCAACATTCCGTAATATATCAATACGTCTGAGTTTTCCTGTACATTTCGTGGAAACCTCTACGGAGATACAAATCGTAGCATCAAACTGACTACTGCTTTCTTTTAAAACATGAGAGTGTACAAAGAAGAAGTAGAAGAAGAAGAAGAATTTCTCACTTCTCTGTTGATGGAATTGCGAAGAGATAAAAGTTACATGTCGGCTGAACTTATTATAATTTCCAAATACTCTGAAATCTGAAAACACATCTTACTGCTAAGGGAAATCTTCTGAGAGCTCATCAGTGTTTCTAAAGCAGAATACCTGCCGATGTACTAGACCAAGGCTTCTTAACCTTGTTTACGATTACAGACCCACAATGGATTGCCATATATGTCCCCATACACCCTTCGTCAGATTGTCGAGATCATCATCATCACCAGCCCAATAAGGTACCAGTATGACTTAAAATACTTTACATATGGATAGCTAGGAACAGAACAGCTGAAAGAAAATAATAAGGATTTTATCATATTTATTTATATAAAAAAGGTGATCTGATCGCTGATTGGTTAGCAGCCTCACCGCCTCGATCCGAACTGATAATAATGATAGTTAAAATCTTATTTAACAACAAAATGTTCTTAAAAATTGTTCATAGAAAGAGTCCCATACCCTCTTCATTTGGTTTCTATAGCCCTAAGCGGTATATATACCCGTGGTTAAGAATCCCTGTACTAGACCCTCTATGTTAATGGAGAAATGTAGTCTACAGGGTCAACCAGTCAGTTCTATTAACTTTACAATTCTTTCGTTTATAGACATAAACCAGATGTTTCTCTTTCCAGGACCAGTTCTTTGATATAACAACAAATAAAATTACCTGACATTACAATAATGAATGTATAGTTGTATTATACACAAAGGAATGTTTCAGGCGCTCGTGAGAAACATAGATAACAGAAAAACAATAGAAGTGATAGGCTTACCGGGGACTAGAACCCAGGACCTACCGGACGACACCACCGCCTACCATTTACTAGACACAGTATTAAGGTCCTTGTCTTGTGTAATCTGTCCTATAATGTTTAATAGGAAAACTGCAGAAGTGATTGAGTCTATAATTAGTCTGGGTCGTCCCTAGGTATTACGTCCAAGTGTTACGTGGAAAGACTATACTAATGATCTCTGTCCACGAAGCACTATTTTTGTTGTGCCTAGTTGACAGAGAGGGTAGTAACGATTCGCTTCCGTAGCTAGGCGGTGGTGTCGTTAGCAAGGTCCTGGGTTCGAGTCTTCGGCAAGCCTATCACTTCTGTTGTTTTCCTGTTGTCTAGGTGTCTGCTTTATTATTTCTCACGAGTGCCTGAAACATACCTTTGTGTACGATTTATTTATTTACTATTTACAGGTCTGGGGTTTCCCCTCTTTATTTGTTTAAATATCATTGTATAAGACGAGCAAGTAACCTGCATAACATGACGAGGGATATCTATGCTGCTCTCTTTCTGCTGTTGCATGTCCTGATGACGGCACTAATCCTCTTGTTGTCATTTCATTTCTTTCAATTCTATTTCAGCTTCACTGGATCTTTGTAGTCTAACTTATCATGACTTACGGTCAAAGGTCAATAAATCAATCAATACCATATAGCTCCCCGCAGAGCGTAGCTTCTCAACAAACAAATGCCAAACCTTCCTTACGCGTGTCATCAGGTCAAGTTCTATCTTTGTCCTCCTCATCACTTTCACTGCTGTCTTTAGCAGTTTTATCCAAGTGTATTTTATCTACCTCTGCCTCTCTTACCATGAGAACTCCAGAACAAAGACTGACTTGTAATACTATCAACAGCTTTCCTCAATGTTTATCCTTTCCATCGCCACCGTCGTCTTCTCATCTCATGTTTCACTGGCACTTGCCGGGTTCTTGTCATTAGATCCAATTTGGTGACATTGTCGTACAATTTCAACCCTTCTATTCCACGAAAGCACCCATTTATGAATGTCTGTAACTTCATGTTTGCAGTTTTTGCTGTTCTCCATATTTCGGAGCCATTAAACAGGACTGACTTCACGTATGAGTTGAAGATTCATATATTTGTAGTGGAGTTGATTTCTTTTCACATTAATAACGATCTATTATTTCTTGCAGAGTGCACTCTGCTGGTCTAAGAGAGCACAAAAGGAAATATTTAGCAGACATTTACATCACACTAATTGACCTGGAGTGGCGGTACGCGCTGGCCATAATTTTCAACGCTTTCCTGGTCACTTTCATGATTTTTGCCATCTTCTGGTGGCTCCTGGCTTACAATAATGGCGACTTCGACAATCTGAACAACCCAAACCATGACTTCTGCCTTCTGGGAGTTCAGTCTTTCCCTGATGCAATTCTGTTTTCCATAGAGACTCAGACTACAATAGGTTATGGAATGGCATATCCAAATGCTGAATGCTCTGGGACCCTACCAATAGTGTATTTACAGGTAGGAAGCCGTGCAGTCTGTGTATCAGAATTTTCTAGAAGAGGAAATATTCATTCATTCGTACAATCATTCATTCGTACAATCGTTCATTCGTACAATCATTCATTCGTACAATCGTTCATTCGTACAATCATTCACTTCCAATTTTTTTCTCCGTGTGGAGCTTGGAGCCAGCAGTGGTTGACAGGAAGTCTTCACCAAAATATTCACTTCTCTTGCAGCCGTAATTTCTGTAGCAATGTGTTGTACATTATGAGGTTGCCAGACTCCATGTCCACAAGCATCGATTCATTCAATGAAAAGTATTTTATGTAACAATTCTTTGCCCAATGAAGTAAGAAAGAGAATTCTACACTTCTACGTGGAGCCTATCCTAACATACGTATGGAAATCACGGACAATAAGTAATCAAGCAGTTGAATTCTTGGGAGAACGGAGATGTGGTTTTACAGCAGAAAGTTGATTATATCACGGACATCTGAAAGGAGTAATGAAGATGTTACGAGGGAAGGTCAAAAAGTAATGCCTCCTATTTTTTATGTATGTAAATACTGCATCGGTGTGCAATTTGTAAATTTAGCAGGATTCCTCAAACACTCTTCTGCACTGTATAGCATTACCAACATGTTTCAGTAACAGGTGGCACCACTGTAACAGTTTAAAAATGGCTGCCAAAGACGTTCGGTTACAACAACGTTATGTCATAGAATTCCTCAATGCTGAAGGCGAGACCATAGCCATCAACCTCCTGCACCATTACGAAACTGAAGGAGAAGAGTTTTTATCGAATATTGTGACAGATGAGACTTGGTTTCATTTTTCTGAACCAGAATCCAAGAGGCAGTCAATGGAATGGCATCACACAACATCGCCGACAAGAAAGAAGTTCAAAAGTTCACCATCTGTAGGGAAAGTTATGGCCTCCGTGTTTTGGGATGAGAAGGGTGTGATTCTTCTCGACTTCTTGGAACAGTGAAACACGGTGAATGCAGACCGCTACATTGAAACTTTTAAGAAGTTTAGAGGTCGTCTTCGGCGACTTTACCCATTAACAGATCAGAGAACTGCACTACTGTTGCACGATAATGCCACGCTACACACCGCTAAACGCACCATTGATGCGATTGCAGAATTTGGATAGACATTATTACCACATCCCCCTTACAGTCCCGATCTTGCACCTTCTGACTTCCATCTGTTTGGATCACTGGAAGAAGATCTTCGCGGACATCACTTTGAGGACACCGAGACCATTAAACGTGCCGTACGCCAGTGGTTTAGGAAAAATAACACAAATTTTTACCGTGCGGGGATACATGCCCTTGTGAGAAGATGAACAAAAACTGTAACAAATAACGGAGACTACATTGAGAAATAAATTTTTGAAGTTCAGACTTGGGGCTACATTTCAATGTGAATTTTATCTGTTTTCTTGCCTATTGAATGAAATTAAAAATTACCAGGCATTACTTTTTGACCGTCCCTCTTATGAAAAAAGTTAATGTTTACAGGAAGTTTATTTCTAACATTAGACATAAGAAGTCCACTTTATTTGGACATGTTATGAGAAGGAGAATGTTGAAATGTGTTGTGGCAACAGGAAAGTCTACAGGGATAAGAGACAGGAGACGTCAAAGAGAGAATTTACTGAACAGGTTTACATCATGGCATGGAAAGAACTCAGTAGCAGAATTAATAAACAGCATTGACTGAATTACCTACCTGCCTGCCTAGCTATCTACATAACTATCTGCCTACCTGCCTGCCTACCTACTTACCTACTTACCTACTACCGAACTAGCTATATACCTACTGAACTAGCTAACTACATACCGAACTAGCTAGTTAGCTAGGTAGCTACCTACCTACTGTGTTACCACTTTCAAAAACAATGAAAGGCGCAGTCAACGCTTCAACAAATTACAAGTACCCAAGCCCTGGCTTACTTTGCTGCTCATCTTTGGAACAATCTTCCGCAAGACTGAAAAAAATACGCTAAGTCATTATTCATACAATAACAGACTTCTTTGAATACTTCATGATTGCTGATTACATACCTCTAGTCTGCGTTTCTAAATAAGTATATAATATCCGATGTAGGTTTAATGAACAAGCAATTAGAAGAAAGAATTGAGGCCTTGGAGAGGTGGATTATAGAAGAATGGGACACGTCTCATGGAATGAAAAGAAAACCAATAAAGAGGTACTAGAAAACCTAGGAATGAAAAGAGAATTAAAGAAGATCAAAATTAGACAGTAAATTATTTTGGTCATATAAATAGACATAACACCTTACTGAAGACCATGATAGAAGCCAGAGTTGAAGGCAAACGTGCAAGAGGAGGACATCGCTATACGTGGGAAGATAGCATCAAGAGATGGACAGCAAAGAGTCTGTCAGAGTGTACCATTAAGACAAGAGACAGAAGACGTTGGAGATCCATTTCAGCCGACCTTCGATGTGAAGATGGCACTCGATGATGATGAGGTTTCATGATGATTTTAGCTCTTTTGAACAATTTTACTTCTTTATTATAATTAGATACTGTAAACATGCTGTTAATTTTTACTTTTACAACTTTGGATTGCTTGAAATGTAATATTTAAACTGCGCGTGAGAATAAATGATTTCAGTATAAAAGATGAGAGAAAGGAGGGGCAGAATATTAGACGGGCCTGCGTGCCCCATTCTGATCCCTATGAAAATAACGTTCGTTTGTTCTATCTGTGTACATAGCTGTCTATTTCTTTGTCTATCATTCTGCCAACCTACATACCTGTCTGACCCGCTCACCTATCTCTCTTTGTC
Source organism: Oreohelix idahoensis (assembly GCA_024509875.1). Lineage (NCBI taxonomy): Eukaryota > Metazoa > Mollusca > Gastropoda > Stylommatophora > Oreohelicidae > Oreohelix > Oreohelix idahoensis. The sequence goes on from JAMPIV010012473.1 coordinate 193,922, forward strand.
TATTATTTGCTCCTGTATACCCATCTGCATTGTCAAAGTCCTCATTAATAAAGGTGCTATATTTTCTGGATCCAGGTTGTACTTGGATTCATCATGGAGACATTTATGCTGGGTTTCATCTTTGTGAAGATCGCGAGACCAAAGTACCGGGCAAACACAATTCTCTTCTCTAAGCATGCAGTTATCAACCAGGAAAATGATAAATTAGTCTTACAGGTAATCAATGATACATTTTAGACATATTAAAAAAAAATAAGATTGAACGAAGCCAGAACTCCATATATACTAATTGTCTAAGTCAAACTTTATGTAATGAACTATGAAAAAATCCCACTTGCTTTTCTGGAATATGCGGAAAAGGAGCGCATTGCACAGTTGTCATATAGAAGGTCTATCTTTATCACTCTCTATCTTTTCCAACATCTTTCACATCTTCTTATTTCATTTTCACCTACATTTTGCATTTGCATCTTTGCTAAAGTTATCTTGTTAATCACGACTGGACTTCAAACTGTAATTGAATACGCATTTGATTTATTCTTACACTGACGTTATCTTACCGACACCACATTTCCTCGCTAGAAATCTTGTGGAACACCAGTTTGGTCATAGACAACTCCTTTGATATCTAAGTCCCCGTGTAACTATCGCCTGAAATGCCACCTTGGAATATTAATTATTATGGAATACGCCAGGCCGACACAATATGGTAGACTTTTCATGGCTAAGCCGCTGTTTAAACAAAAGACGGTCACTACCTGGCGACACAATAGCCGGCGCGACAATGGACTCAGCCGACAAAGGCCCCAGGACACGGACAACAATGTTTGTTTCCAGATTGTAAAAAGAGAGCGGCATGCGTCTTAGATGTGAACAAGGAAATTAGGGAAAACCGTCTCACAAAGGCAAAGCGATAATGCACTCAACATTTGTGACAGGAGAAGGCGGGTGAATTTTTTATTAACCGGTAAATCCGAAAACATCGGGTTGTCATGCAAACTAACCCGTAGCACGGAATTGAAAGTTTGTGGCAAAAATGCCACCCACTTGTAGCCAGTGACATTCGCTGACAGGGCACGGAAGGGTGTAATTCCAAAAGATGCTGTCCTAGCTATTGGTTTATGGGTGGCGTTATACGTGTGACGGACAACTCAGCTGACCTGAATTATTGGATGACAGGGTATTCCCCTTCGTATAACATCAGAACCCATGAACATTGTTGTCATTTTATCGCCAACCGGGAACTCTTCTCCACCTGGGCTCATTAGTATGTAACCTTCAACGTGGGCTCATTAAGTATGCACGAGCGCAGAGTAGAATCTTCACCACGTTTGCTCATTAAATATGTAGACGATTTCATGCGTGCATCCTGGAATCTCGCTTCGTCGTAGGGCAGGTTAAACCACGCCCACGGCTATTCCTAAGAGCGATTATATGCAAGCATTTAGCTACAACCTTCGTTAGTACCTGCCTTATGGGTGTCGCCAGAGCCTAGCGGGGAAGCGGCTTAACCTCAAAGACACTGAGGATTTCTTTGAACAGAAGATGAAGTCTCCTGCTGCTGAGATGACACGGCAGTGCGAACCAGAGTGGACGAAGCAAGCTTCTCGCAGACTTCGCACCTCTGTGTCAACCGGCAGACTTGCCCGAAAGACTGAGAAACGGGAGAAACCCGAGCGACCAGAGCATGGAGTAACAGGCCATGTCGGGCGGCGTAGAATCTCATTTTTTCCTCAAGATGAAGAAAAGTGTGAAATTCTCACACGACTCCTTTAAGTTACATTCCAGTTAGTATAAATAAAGACTCTGAAAAACTGCATTTTATCATTCGTTTTGCCAGATTTTAAGAAGCACTACCTATAGCAGAATCCTGCTAGATTCCATCTGGATCTTTCGGATATATATTATAGTGAATTCTTTTCTGTGCAGACGGTAATTTATACATTAGCTTCGAGTGATCAGTGGTCTAGATATTTCATTTTATTTCACTGGATTGTGGTGTAAATTTAAACTTATTAAATAAACCTATTTTCAAAGTTCTAGTGCAAACTAAATGTTACATCTATAAGTTAATTTCCAAATATAATAGATGCGTAAATTAATTTTTCAGCCGTTAAGGGAATTATAATTGTAAATTTATCGCGAGTCAGATTATAATATGAATTGTATTGCATTTCATGTTTTTTCTATCTTTCATCCAGAATGATCATTCAACCTTGCATCCCAGCAATTAAATTATATACAGAGTCCTGCCGACTCAATTCGATAACTCCAGTGACGTATGAACTTTTTAAAGTTAAACTTGTGGCGACCTGTTGCGGGTCTCGCTCCTCTGAATTTAACTGAGAATAAAGCCACCCAAGAAACACTTTTAAAATACTAATTCAGATAGTCCTTAAAGTAAACTGGAGAAGAACATTTGCCAGTAGCTAATTTTTTCATTTACTGCTTTATAAGTGGAAGAGAACACAGATTTATCTGAACACTGTCTGCCTAGTATTTTCATCGGATTTTACCACATCCGAAGAAGAACTTACCTCAGGTTTTTTTAGTCTGTGACATTACGCCATAAGAGTTTCACCACTAACGGTGCGAATCTAAGAGACCACCCCATTCCTCACACCTAGCCAAGTGCCTGTGCCATTCATTAGGAACTTTATCTAGAACCAACAGTAACACTTACGCTTCATCGTCTAGCGATTTTCGAGACCATTTGCTACCAGCCAAACTCGATAAATCTGGGGCTTGACACAGAAGTAACAAGACATTTTCCATTGGTCTAGTGTTTATCTGCTGTTGTAAAATTTCTAGGAAGTGCCAGAATCCACGATTCGGTAAGTGTATGAGCGTGACTGTGTGCGGGCCTTCACAAGCGTGTTTTTTTGAACGAAAGGAGATTTAATCTTTCTACCATTTTAATTAGTTCAACCTAGTATTAAATTTGTACTGTATTCATTGTATGAGATTTCTCCAAGTGGGATTTATTAACTGTGTTTTTCCCCCTCCCGTAAATCTGTTGAATACAGGGGAAACATTTGAGAACCATAGGATTTTTTCTACCCCACACTAATTACTGAAAACCCTCGTCTCAGAGTAATAAATTTACCGTTGGGTTAAATTGCCTATCACCGATCATCATCACCCCCCCCCCTGTCTTTGGGACCGGGCCTTTTTCTTTGTTAAATACAAACGGGAAGGGTGTATTGAATACTTCTCCATAAACCCTCCCCACCTTGTCGTTTGTAGTTTTGTAACCTTTGATTTCTGCATATAAATTCTTAATTGTTTGTGACCTGATTTTATGCTAAATAAAAGTAATAAAACTTTTAGCATTTGTGTTGGCAGGCCCAAACCCAAACTTACCCATATTCGTTATCGTAGTCTGTATTCACATACGTTGTGTGTTTGAATCACCTAATTGGTGTGTGCACCTGAGTGTCTGGAAACTGGCAAACAATTGTTTGTTCAGAAGAGTGGTAGGAGTAATGTTGAGAGACAAATATTGTCGTAAAAGAGACTGTCCTTACTCTTTCCAGCACTTGTGAATCAACGATCCTTCTTTCCTAAATCCTTATTCTCACAGAGCCTTCACTATCATTCTACACTCTAACGGGACCACTATCCACCAGAATTCTCTCAGGAAAATTTACGACAATACGTCACAGGCTCAAAGGACCCACCATGGGATTACCAATAATATAATGTACCGCGGAGTCTAACAGAGAGCAGTACAGTTTCAACAGCATGGTGTAGATAATATCCCAGAGCATAGCATGCAATAAATTCAGTGTGGATAAAATAATTCATATCTGTGGTGTATTGTGTTGTTAATGGAGTTTGCGGAAGGGAAAAGGAGGTTAGTGAATCTTTTAAAAGCTATTAATATGTTTTCTTAGTCTTTAGTTAAGATCACGTTTGCACTTAGCATCATAGCTAAATTTGCGGAAGACAGTTTTTCAATTAATCCTTCTCATAAAATCAAACGATTTTCCTCTAAGATGATAGGAGGTAATTGATAGTTCGTACTTTATCTTCATCTAGATTGTTAGGTCATCATACAGATTTACATGTACCAACACTCTCATGCGCAATATATTTAACATTTATCAGGAGCATCTCAAATCATACATAATTACTAGAGAATTGACCTTATCATTAGCGAGGAGTAGTATAAAAGAAAGTCAACCATTGATATTAAGTGTGAAAACTTACGAAGACTTTTGTGTGTCTTCAGTCCAACAGAAGTCTGAGTCTACACATTACGTGTTTGGAGTCTACCAGAAAGAAACTAGCAAAGTGTACGTCTGGATAGCAGAATTCGCAATTTAGGACATCCTTCCTTCGTCAGTCAAGAAGTAAGATTTCTCGCCCACGTTTTACACTGAGATTGCGCAGCATTTTATTCACCTGTGTGACGTACGTCTAGTTTGTCAAGTGAATTTTCCCTGATTTGATGGACGATTAAAGGGACTTTAGCTTCTCATAACATTAGAATCCTTGAACATCAGTATTGTTGTAACTTTTCATCAACGAAGAGTAGCGGCTATGATCAAAGCAGTCAAAGAAGATCCCCAGAACAGAGAAGCAGAAGCTTAGCATCTCCGTACGAACACTGAACCGTTCGCAAGACGGACACGAGCGGTCAGAAGAAAGCTTCTTGCAGACTTCGCACTTCTGTGGCCACCGGCAGACTTGCCCGAAAGACGGAACGCTCAGCGTAGCGGATACGATCTGAGGAATCAGGAAACTCACCGCGAACGAGGCTAGTCTCGCCGGAATTTCACATCCTCGTGCGAGCAGCCTGAGACGAACGTAGATCGGAAGCCAGTCGGGCCATCGTGGTTAGCATGGCGGCTAAATAACTTCGACTTCCCCTGGGAACTGAAGAGGCGCGAAATTTTCACATGTACCATTTATCTTGCCTTTATAATAGATAAATACAGAATCTGAAAAGGGCAGCGTTACCATTCGTTCTGACAGAATTCTAAGATTCACTAGCATATAGCTAAATTCCTGTTAGATTTCATCTAAATTGTTGGCTATTGGAGTGAAATTCTTTTTCTGTGCAGACGGTAATTAAACTTTAGCTTCGAGTGATCAGTGGTCTAGTTATTTCATATTTAGTTCACGGGATTGTGGTGTAAATTTAACCTTATTAAATAAGCCCATCTTCTCAGTTCTAGTGCCAACTAAATGTTACATCTATAAGTTTATTTCCTAATACAATAGCCGCTTAAGGGAATTATAACTTTAATACAGTTTAGTTCTGTATAAATAGATGTGCTTTCAACTATTAACCTCACAGGGAGTTTTTTTCTTGCTTTATTAATTGAAGACGCGAGTGCAGAAAATAGTTAAACTGTAAATGTATCGCGCGTTAGATTTTAATATGATTTTATTGTATTTCATGTTTTTTCTATTGCATCCAGAATGATCTTTTGAACCTCGCATCCCAGCAATTTAGCAGCAATGAAACATCATTTAAGCAGCCATTACGCAGCAATAATATATATCTAGAGTCTTGCCGACTCAGTTCGATTACTCCAGTGACTTATGAACATATTTGAAATTTAATCTTTGTGGCGATCCTGTTGGGATTCAGCTATCTGAAGTATACAGAAACAAAGCAAACCCAAAGACTATTTTAAAATCCCAATTCATAAAGTCGTTTTATAGTTATCAAACTGGAAGAAGAACAGTCAACAGTAGCAATATTTTACTCACTGCTCTATTTGTGAAGAAGAACATAGATTTCCCTGACACTGTCTGTCAAGCATAATCATTGGATTTTACCACCCCCTGAAGAACTTACCTCAGTGTTTTGTAGTTTGTGACATTACTGCAAAAGAAAGTTATCTCCACCCGCTGTGCCAATCTTAGACACCACACCATTCCTCACACCTAGCCAAGTGCCTGTGCCATTCTTTAGGAACTTTATCTAATAAACAAACAGTACCGTTAAACTTCAACGTCCAGCGATTTCGGGACACTTTGTTAACTTCAACAACCCGCTAATCTGGGGCTGTACACGGAAGAAAATACTTTTACCTAAGCCAAGGTTTAGTGCTGTTTTTTATGTATTTCCTATGAAGTGCCAGAATTCACCATTTGGTAAGTCTGTGTGTGTGTGACTGTGTGCTGGCCAGCCAAGCGTGTTTTTTTTTTTGAAAAAGGAGATTTAATCTTTTACCCTTATAATTAGTTCAACCTAGTATTAAGGTGTACTGTATTAATTGTTCGGGATTTCTCCTAGTGGGATTATTTAACGGTGAGCATTCCCCCCTCCCGGGAAAATTGGTTGATTAAAGGAAAACATTTGATGACCCCTAGCTTTTCCTTTACCCTTTATTACTGTAATCCCCTTGAGTCAGAGTAATAAATTTACCATTGGGTTAAATTGCCTATCTCTGATCATCACACCCCCCCCCCCCTTTCTCGTCCTTGGGACCGGGTCTTTTCTGTTAGTAAATACAAGCGGGAAAAGGTGCATTGGATACTTCTCCTCAAACCCCCCCCCCCCCCCCCCCCCCCGTCATTTTGTATTTTGTAAAACATGATTTCTGACTGTAAATTGATATTACCTGTGACTTGATTTTATGATAATAAAAGTATTAAAAACTTTATTAGCATTTGGTGTCGGCTGGCCCAAAACCCAAACATTTCCCATATTTTGTTATCGTAGTGTGTATTCATGTACGTTGTGCGTCCAAATCACCAAATCAGTGTGTGCGCATGAGCGACTGGAACTGACAAACAACTGTTTGTTCAGAAGAGTGGTAGGAATAGTTTTGAGAGACAAATATTGTCGTAATAAGAGACTGTCCTTACTCTTCCCCAGCCCTTGTGAATCTACTACCTCACTTTCCTAAATCCTTATTCTCACAGAGCCTTCACTATCATTCTACACTCTAAAAGGACCAATATCCATCAGAACTCTCTCAGATAAAAAAAATTACGACAATAAATGGTTAGCTCGTCCCGGATTCTGAGCCTAGTTTAAATAGAGTGTGGTTGATTGTCTTTGTGAAGTAGGGTATAATCTTAAAAAAAGTAATTACTTCCCCTAGACAAAGCCTTTTAGTATTTTGGGCAGACCACACAATAAGTATTACAGGTTTGTTCTTTCCACAGGAGCAGGAAGTTAGTGATAATAAAATATTTGTCACCTTTGTATTCTCTGGCAGAGAAAATTGAAATTTTGTAATATAATTGCTGGGATTGCGTGATTGGTTTTACAGTCACTAAAGGTTTTTTTAAAGTTAAAAGGAGTTGAGCTTCGCTAAAGACGGATTGTTCTGATTTTTTAAATTAAGTTAACAACGTCTCATCTCAATAATTGACTTCAGGGACGGAGTTTGTTGTCAGAGAATTAAAATTTTAGGGAAAATTTTTTTTTTCCTTTTAAATTGTTTTTCATAAATTTTTCTCTACTTTTAGTAAAAGTAAATTTTTCCAGTGTAACTTACCATTTTAGTGGCATTAGTCGCTTGCGTTTAGAGCCTTAATTGCCAGAAAACAGCTGCGATAAGTTAGCACTACATAGTAGGAGGTAACACAAGTAAATTTATACTTTGTGTTTTTTTCTCGTAGCGGCTTTGAGTTTTTTCCCTCCTTGGTTTTTCTTCCTATTCTCTAGTCTTAGAAGCATCCAGTTTTTGGCATGGCAGAGAGAACTAGGATAAGATCCATTTTGAGACAGGAGGCGAAGGACTAAGGATTAGAAGGAGAAGCCGCGAACCTGTTTGTCAACAGGGAACTTGAAAGGTATGATGCGGAGCAAGAGAGAGCAGAGAGGAAAGTAGCACAGGATAGAGCAGAGAAGAAAGAAGCGGAAGAGAGGGCAGAAGCTAGAAAGAAAGAAGCGGACGATCGTCAATTGGAGCAGAAGAAAATTGAGGCAGAGATCGAAGCTCGCAGGGAAAGAGAGAGAGAGAGGGAAAGACAGCATGAACTGGCGCTTAAGGCTTTAGAGAGTCGAGGCGCCTCTATTTCGAATAACGGAGAGCCGTCTTCGCCCCAGTCTCAGTCAATGGATCTCTCTAGCACTCAATCTGCCCAACTAACGGCGATGTCCTTTGCTTTAGAGTCTTTTCCTAGCCCCAATGAAAAAATTGACAGCTATCTAGAAAAGTTCGAGAGGCTCGCAAATCTGTATGGGTTAGAGAGTTTCCGTTGGGCACTTAAACTCTCAACGTCACTGAAAAGTACTGCTTATGACGTATATACAAAGCTGGGAACAACCCAACATGATTACGACATGCTGAAAAAGGCCTTGCTAGAACGGTTTGAGATGACCGCCCGAAAATTTCTGCAAATGTTCAGAAACAGCCGGAAAGAGAGCACGGAAACTTTTCCGCAGTTCTCTTCACGTCTCACGGGCTATTTGACAAAGTGCATAGAATTATCTGAATTACCTCTTTCATATGAGGGACTTCTAGAAATTGTTCTTGTTGAATAGATAAAATCCACTTTGTCCAATGACACCCGTAGATTTTTGGCTGAACAGGGGGCAGTCAGGCTTGAGGACATCTTTAATAAGGCCGAACGCTATAGCAATGCAATGGCCGAATTTCCCAGCACTAAACGTAAACCCGCAGATGAGCCATCTCGAAAACAAAATCTAGAGCAGTCACCCTATTCTTCCAATACTTCTCAACATTATAACCAATGAGATAATAATAACCAGAGACCTCCCCAGGAAAAATCGAAATTCTACAAAACCCGATACCCCCCAAATAATACTTCTGATCAACCCACCAAGCCTACGTGGCAGCGCGGCCACCAAGGTCAAGGAAAATGGAAGACCCCTACAACAGGAACGTCAGATCAGGGCAAACAAACCGGACTGAACCGCATAGGATGTTTGCATACAGCCTCGAAAGGTAGAGTCAATGTCAGTGATTCTCAACCTGAGGGGGACCGACCCTCAACGCGAGGAACTGTATTTTTGAACGGTACCTCCACTACTTGTCTTTTTGACACGGGATTAAGCTTTAGTTGTATTGTCGCTAGGCACCTAGTCAAACCCGGTCAGGAGACAGAGGAAACCGTCAAACTTAGTGGAGTTTTCAGGAGTGATGCACCGAGGACGCTTCCTATCGCACTGGTAGAAATACACTCTGACTTTGTCAGAGGAGTTATTAAAGCGGCCATTATGGATGATCCTATCTACCCAGTTATCCTGGGATTAGATATGTGTTTACTGGGAGACCAAAGGAGCCGATTGTGGCAGCGGTAACCACAAGAGGGCAAGCCAAGAAGGAGAGGGAGCCTACGCCAAATTTGTTGCCGAATGAACTGAAGGAGGCGCAACAAAAGGACCCTACTCTGGAGCTCTGCTTTAGAAAACTGCCCATGGCTAAGGACCCCAAACACAACGGAGACATCTTTTCTAAGGATGGCGTATTGTATCGTAGAACGGGCAACCCGGACACGGGGAATAACCAGCTCCTAGTACCGACGCAGTACAGAAGCCAGATCTTAGAAATGGGGCACTCTCTTCTCTTTAGCGGACATATGGGACAAACCGCCACTATTCAGCGAATAAAAAACCACTATTGGTGGCCAGGAATGAACTCTGACATTATCAGGTATGTGAAATCCTGCGCCCAGTGCCAACGGGTAGCACCAAAGCACTTGACACCCCCAGTACCAATGGGGCAAATGCCAATAGTAGGGACTCCATTTGAACGGGTTGCTGTCGACATCATTGGACCCCTGGAAAGGACCAAAAGAAGGAACAGGTTCATCCTGACCTTAGTCGACACTTGCACAATGTGGGCCGAAGCTGTACCGCTACCATGCATAAATTCCAAGCATGTCGCAGAAGCCCTCGTGCAAATCTTTACACGGTTGGGATTCCCTCAACAAGTTTTGACGGACAATGGATCCCAATTACGTAGCCTGTTAATGGAGGAGATCTTTAAGATCTTGAGAGCCAAACATATCCACACAAGTCCCTAGCATCCGGCCGGAAATGGGCTCGTGGAACGTTTTAACGGCACCCTCACCACCATGTTACGTAAGCTGGGTCAGGAGAAACCGGAAGACTGGGACCTATATATATTGGCTGCCTTATTCGCCTACCGAGAGGTTCCCCAAGCGTCTACGGGATTCGCTCCAGCTACACTTTTATTTGGCAAACCTATTAAGGGGCCACTAGAAGCCTTACTTCGGTCCCTGACAGACCAAAAGGCTGAAGAGACAGTCGTCTCTGCAAGCAAGTATGTATCTGAGCTCAATGAAAGGCTGAAGCTAGGATGGGATCTAGCTACTACCAACCTTAAGAAAGCCCGCGCTAAAATTACTAAAAGATACAACAAAGCTGCAAAAGAGAGAGAACTACAACCAGGGGAGAAAGTCCTATTGCTACTTCCAACCGGAAGCAATAAACTTCGCATCGGATGGCAAGGACCGTTTACCGTCCTTAAAAAGATCTCACGTACCAACTACAAGATCTCCATCAAAGGAAAGGAGAAGGTCTTCCACATAAATCTGCTAAAGAAATATTTGGAAAGACCGGTGCCATCCTCCGAGCATCTCCTGGCTGTCGCCATAGCAACGGAAGACGAGGAAGATGATGATGGTTGCATGGAGTATCCACTGCAACCCACAGAATCCTTTAAAGATGTCAAGTTCGGCGACAATCTCTCACCAGAACAACAAACAGAAACCAGGGCTCTACTAAAACAGTACAGTGCAGTTGTCACAGTGGGGTTTTTGCAGCATTATTAGTGCTGAGTTTAAAGTCAGTTGAACAGTAATTTTGGGTCGTTAAAATAACAAAGTATGAGAATATGGTTTTAGAAATTTGAATAATTTGAGTATTAAGTTATTTATTCCTAAGATGGGAGATAAAAGTTAACGAATGTAATATTTTTTAGTAAGGGAGGGAACCTTTTTAGACTTTAAAGTAATCTAAGTATACATCATTAGAGTTTACCAACTTTGCATATCAGATTAATTTTAGTAAAGATATAGAAGGATAAATGAAACTAAGGTAAAAATCACTAAGGGAGATAACAATATTATTAGCGCCCTTTACAGTTAAGAGAACAGAGAGCAGAATAAACGCACGTGAAAAGTGAGCTAAATATAAACAGTTATGTAGCACAGTTCACGGGGTTGACAGAGTAGGGTTAAAAGCGTGAAAGGTGAGATTAGGTGAGTGATAAAGTTGTTAATATATATTGATAAAGTACTGCTGGAAGACAGGCGTCAGCCACCATCATCAGTTGACAAGATCTCTATGGTGTTGCCTGCCCCACTGTAGTGTATGGAATGTCAACTTGACCTACGCAGTGGTGTGTAGACATGGATGGAGTGTATAATGTGCGAATGATGATAAGGGTTCGTGTTGTTGACAAATGTTCTCTTCTCACACTCATGTATGACCGGAAGTCATCGACACCAACGACTGTGTACCTTTTCTAAAGTTTAATTGGACGTACACACTCGACAGCACAGATAGTGACAAATCACAGGTTGCCATAATACATCATAGTACAGTGGACAAATGGTCTTGCAATGTTACATGGGCACTCATGTAGAATAATTGTATAATGGACTGTCAGTAGCCAAGCACTCAGTATCGCCCATACATATATCATCTGACTTCACTGACTGAGCACGTCAGCTTGTAAACAATATTTCAGATGGCTTCTAAACCTAATCTCGTCTAGCGACGATTCTTCAACATAATGTTCAGCACATATTTTTCCATATAATAATATTGAACCGCTAGCAATGGGTTCTCATGTGTAGCAGTGATCTCTGGACTGATCAAGCGATAATACGGGCATCCCTTTTCTCTTCTTGAAAGTCCTACATGTTTTGGTTCCAAGATGGCTCCACTCGTGAACGGTCACTCACGTTTGAATACAGATAATGAATCTGTTCTAAAGTTAGTCATTCATAAAACATTTCGTTGCTCTGTAGATTTGATCATGAACAATTGACTGCAATCTACAGGATATAGTGCTGCTAGGAATCGAAGTCGTTTTTCATCGAGTCAAATATATTCTCTTAAACATTCAAATCGTAATTATCGAAAATGGTGGCTTCGATCGAGAGTTCATAAGAGTATCTTTTATTACCTTGGTATAGGAAATATGACACTGCCATTCCTTGGCAATACGACTAAACACTGGGGTAAAGCATACATGATAGGTTTAGACGACTATCACCTTCCCCACAAATACTGAGATCACTTTTTCCCCGGCAACAGGCCGACATGAAAACACAGTCCCTATCAGGACGAAGCCAAATCACACCACTCTCTAGCGACACATCCGCTGAATAGCCTTTTACCTCTCTAGAGACAACAGAACATATAGTTCGACTTAGATATGTAAAGATATACAGATATAAGACAGACTCGTCCTACTCAGACAAACAATACACATAAATTCAGGCCATAGATATTCTGAAGCAAGAACAATCTATTATTACCCAAACAACGAATAAATCGCAGAAAAATGGATTTATCCGCGGAGTTTGATCGAAAGAGCCGACATAACTTTCAAGGGAAGTAACACAATAATGACTTTCCCTTAAGCACAATTTTGCTTTCAAAATATTTGCGAAGATAACAAGAATACCAATGTATAATATTGTAAGATATCAAAGACTGCACGTAACAGTGAGTGAACTGAGGATCATGGGAATAAATTGAAGGGAAAAAGAGATTAGTCACTCCAGAAACCTCAACCAGGGTAGACGTATCGCGCTGGGCGCTCAAGAAATGTGAAACCTGCGGTTTGCAGAAGGTCTACAGAAATAGCTAGATATAGAAAGGTAGTGATATGAATTCAGGAGAACACTTAGATTTGATTGATAATGTGTGCTGTTAAACATAGGATTAGCTCATAGGTGGTGCTAGTAGGACAGTGATAGGTAACGGACTTCTGTATATTACGGTAAGAGGTCTTTGACTCTAATTATGCTTAACTTATGTGAAGAGAGACATGTTTTTTTAGAAACACGCTCAACATATTGTCGCAGGCTAATGTCGCTCATATTTAAGGGAGCGAGCTACAGAAGAGACTATTGAAGCAAAGGCATAATTAAAGCTTAAAAAGTGGATAACTTTTATTATCAGATAGCCAGGATGGGCTGTCATACAAAGAAGATGAGGCATTGTCATTAAACAAGAATATGTTGAACAACTGGTTTACAGCACTGACATTTCATGAAACATCTCATGCGCTCTCTCATATAAGAGTAAGTATGAAGACGCCACCACAGTTGTATCTGACATTTATGAAACATCTCATGCGCTCTCTCATATAAGAGTAAGTATGAAGACGCCACCACAGCTGCACCTGCCATTATATTACTTTGTTTAGGTGAACTATGAGTTGATATTGATGCATGAAATTGAGCGATGCCTAGCAGATTATAGTGCTTTAGACAAGAGTCTACAGTAGAGAATATAATAATATACCTTTGAAAAAATTACATTGAGCCTAAGTCTGGAGGCCGGGATAAAAGGGAGATTGAAACATACCCTTATGAGAAAAGAATTGTGGAACACATGTTATGTAAATAAAAGCCATTATGTTTGGAAATTCAACACTCAAGTTGGTTTAATCAATAAAAAGGATGTGGAGTGGGTATGTGAGAAAGAGTTAAACCTATATAGCATATATAGCCTTTAAACCACTAGCACAAGGAAGTCGCTATAGCAACAAGGAGAGAAGAACGTGGTCTGGGTTGAAGAAAAGACGAACCTTATCTCATCCAGGAATCACCATCTCTGGCGAAAAAAAGGCCAGTCAAGGAGATAGCTCTACTTGGAAGATAGGTCAAGGAAGGAAATATGACCACATAGATTAATAACTAGGCCTGCCTCAGTCACCTAGTATAGTAACAGTAGTAGTATCATTGTGACCTATCTAGGATCCCACACACTGTCACACAGTCTTAACGGATGTACCTGGTCGAACAAATCTCATCGAATTTGATATGAGATTAACAAACGAGACCCCTGTTCGAACCAGAGTTTACCCCATCCCGTACGCTAAAGCTGATGCACTTCGCGGAGAAATAGACAAGCTGCGTCAGGCAGGAATTATCAGTGAGTCTACATCTCCTTACAGTTCGAGTGTAGTGCTGTTGCAGAAGCCCAATAAGGAAGTTCGGCTGTGTATAGATTACCGGCTGCTAAACGCTGTAACGGAATTCCAGCCCGAACCTCTCCAAACTGTTTATGAGTTGTTCACCAAGCTTAGCAAGGCAAAGATTTTCTCCAAGATTGACCTCAGTAAAGGTTATTATCAAATACCAGTCAAGGAGGAAATTAAACCTTTGTTAGCTTTCAGCACTAGTGAAGGACATTACACATTTAATGTGATGCCATTCGGTTTGCATAACGCACCAGGAGTGTTCACCAGGATGATGAGGAAGCTTCTAGAACCTTTGCAAAGTCCCCATATCCATAATTTCATGGATGACATATTAATTGCATCGGAAACCTACGAAGAACATATTGCTACGGTTGCTATGCTCCTCAGGAGACTATAGGAAACTGGTCTCACAGTCAGACCTAGCAAATGTCTCATCGGGTTTGAACAGACTTCCTGGGGCATACTATTTCCCACTGCTGTAGTTGGCCTGTTCAGAAGAACGTGGAGAAAATAGTGGCAGCAAAAAGACCCCGAACGAAGAAAGACGTACGTTCCTTCATATCACTATGTGCATATTATCAGAAATACATCGAGAACTTCAACGGACTTACGGCACCTCTGACTGACCTCGCCAAGAAAGGTTGTCCTGATAAGGTCATGTGGGATCAAAAGTGCGAACATGCATACAGCACTTTGAAAGGACAGTTGTCGGCATACCCCATCCTAAGGTTACCTGACCTTAAGAAGCCTTTCGTACTGAGAGTTGACGCGTCAGGTCAGGGCATCGGGTCAACATTGTTGCAAGCCGAGCACAGTGACCCAAATATGCTATTCCCAGTAGCTTACGGCCGTCGGAAACTGAACAAGGCTGAACGCAACTACAGTGTCGTTGAAAGAGAATGTCTCGCTCTGATTCATGGCATCAGACGCCATCATGAGTTTCTGAATGGTACTTCCTTCACAGTACAAACCGACCACGCTCCATTAGCTTTCCTTGGTGCCAATAAGGAATTCAACGCAAGGATTATGCGCTGGGCATTATTATTGAGCGTTTATTCCTTTAAAGTGGAATATATTCCAGGAAAACAGAATGTCGGAGCTGAATTCTTGAGTAGAAACTGATCTACAGAGGAAGAAGAGCAAACTGAAGATACCACTCATCCTAAAGTCACCAATCAGGTCATCTCCATTGTCAAGAAGGAAACAAGAAAAATGGTTTCATGTCTAAAAGTGGGGACGATTGTGACATACGTCTAGTTGGTCAAGTGAATTTTCCCTGATTTGATGGATGATTAAAGGGACTTTAGCTTCTCATAACATTAGAATCCCTGAACATCAGTATTGTTGTAACTTTTCATCAACGAAGAGTAGCGGCTATGATCAAAGCAGTCAAAGAAGGTCCCCAGAACAGAGAAGCAGAAGCTTTGCATCTCCGTACGAACACTGAACCGTTCGCAAGACGGACACGAGCGGTCAGAAGAAAGCTTCTTGCAGACTTCGCACTTCTGTGGCCACCGGCAGACTTGCCCGAAAGACGGAACGCTCAGCGTAGCGGATACTATCTGAGGAATCAGGAAACTCACCGCGAACGAGGCTAGTATCGCCGGAATTTCACATCCTCGTGCGAGCAGCCTGAGACGAACGTAGATCGGAAGCCAGTCGGGCCATCGTGGTTAGCATGGCGGCTAAATAACTTCGACTTCCCCTGGGAACTGAAGAGGCGCGAAATTTTCACACGTACCATTTATCTTGCCTTTCTAATAGATAAATACAGAATCTGAAAAGGGCAGCGTTATCATTCGTTCTGACAGAATTCTAAGATTCACTAGCATATAGCTAAATTCCTGTTAGATTTCATCTAAATTGTTGGCTATTGGAGTGAAATTCTTTTTCTGTGCAGACGGTAATTAATACTTTAGCTTCGAGTGATCAGTGGTCTAGTTATTTCATATTTAGTTCACAGGATTGTGGTGTAAATTTAACCTTATTAAATAAGCCCATCTTCTCAGTTCTAGTGCCAACTAAATGTTACATCTATAAGTTTATTTCCTAATACAATAGCCGCTTAAGGGAATTATAACTTTAATACAGTTTAGTTCTGTATAAATAGATGTGCTTTCAACTATTAACCTCACGGGGAGTTTTTTCTTGCTTTATTAATTGAAGACGCGAGTGCAGAAAATAGTTAAACTGTAAATGTATCGCGCGTTAGATTTTAATATGATTTTATTGTATTTCATGTTTTTTCTATTGCATCCAGAATGATCTTTTGAACCTCGCATCCCAGCAATTTAGCAGCAATGAAACATCATTTAAGCAGCCATTACGCAGCAATAATATATATCTAGAGTCTTGCCGACTCAGTTCGATTACTCCTGTGACTTATGAACATATTTGAAATTTAATCTTTGTGGCGATCCTGTTGGGATTCAGCTATCTGAAGCATACAGAAACAAAGCAAACCCAAAGACTATTTTAAAATCCCAATTCATAAAGTCGTTTTATAGTTATCAAACTGGAAGAAGAACAGTCAACAGTAGCAATATTTTACTCACTGCTCTATTTGTGAAGAAGAACATAGATTTCCCTGACACTGTCTGTCAAGCATAATCATTGGATTTTACCACCCCCTGAAGAACTTACCTCAGTGTTTTGTAGTTTGTGACATTACTGCAAAAGAAAGTTATCTCCACCCGCTGTGCCAATCTTAGACACCACACCATTCCTCACACCTAGCCAAGTGCCTGTGCCATTCTTTAGGAACTTTATCTAATAAACAAACAGTACCGTTAAACTTCAACGTCCAGCGATTTCGGGACACTTTGTTAACTTCAACAACCCGCTAATCTGGGGCTGTACACGGAAGAAAATACTTTTACCTAAGCCAAGGTTTAGTGCTTTTTTTTATGTATTTCCTATGAAGTGCCAGAATTCACCATTTGGTAAGTCTGTGTGTGTGTGACTGTGTGCTGGCCAGCCAAGCGTGTTTTTTTTTTTGTTGAAAAAGGAGATTTAATCTTTTACCCTTATAATTAGTTCAACCTAGTATTAAGGTGTACTGTATTAATTGTACTGGATTTCTCCTAGTGGGATTATTTAACGGTGAGCATTCCCCCATCCCGGGAAAATTGGTTGATTAAAGGAAAACATTTGATGACTGTTACGTGCAGTCTTTGATATCTTACAATATTATACATAGGTAATTTTTTAGTGCTTAAGGGAAAGTCATTATTGAGTTACTTCCCTTGAAAGTTGTGCCATCTCTTCGATCAAACTCCGCGGATGAATCCATTTTACTGCGATTTATTCGTTGTTTGGGTAATAATAGATTGTTCTTGCTTCAGAATATCTATGGCCTGAATTTATGTGTATTGTTTGTCTGAGTAGGACGAGTCTGTCTTATATCTGTATATCTTTACATATCTAAGTCGAACTATATGTCCTGTTGTCTCTAGAGAGGTCGAAGGCTATTCGGCGGATGTGTCGCTAGAGTGTGGTGTGATTTGGCTTCGTCCTGATAGGGACTGTGTTTCCTATGTCGGCCTGTCGCCGGGGAAAAAGTGATCTCAGTATTTGTGGGGAAAGTGATAGTCGTCTAGACCTATCGTGTATGCTTTACCCCAGTGTTTATGCGTATTGCCAAGGAATGGCAGTTTCATATTTCTTATACCAAGGTAATCCAAGATACTTTTATGAACTCTCGTACGAAGCCACCATTTTCGATAAGAGAATATATTTGACTCGATGAAAACGACTTCGATTCCTAGCAGCACTATATTCTGTAGAATGCAGTCAATTGTTCATGATCAAATCTACAGAGCAATGCAATGTTTTATGAATGACTAACTTTAGGACAGATTCATTATCTGTATCCAAACGTGAGTGACAGCTCACGAGTGAAGCCATCTTGGATCCAAACATGTAGTGACTTTCAAGAAGAGAAAAGGGGATGCCCGTATTATCGCTTGTTTAGTCCAGAGATCACTGCTACACATGAGAACCCTTTATCAGCGGTTCAATATTATTATATGAAAAAATATGTGCTGAACATTAAGTTGGAGAATCGTCGCTAGACGAGATTAGGTCTAGAAGCCATCTGAAATATTATTTATAAGCTGACGTGCTCAGTCAGTGAAGTCAGTTGATATATATGTATGGGCGATGCTGAGGGCTTGGCTACTGACAGTCCATTATAATATTAATCTACATGAGTGCCCATGTAACATAACATTGCAAGACCAGTTATCCACTGTACCATGATGTATTATGCCAACCTGTGATTTGTCACTATCTGTGCTGTCGAGTGTGTACGTCCAATTAAACTTTAGAAAAGGTACACAGTCGTTGGTGTCGATGACTTCCAGTCATACATGAGTGTGAGAAAAGAACATTTGTCAACAACACGAACCCTTATCATCATTCGCACATTGTACACTCAATCCATGTCTACACACCACTGCGTAGGTCAAGTTGACATTCCATACACTACAGTGGAGCAAACAACACCATAGAGATCTTATCAACTGATGATGATGATGATGTCTGCTTCCATCCTTTTATATCTATCTTTTGGTGGATATCATTAACGGGAATAAAGATCCAACATTATCAACTTTATCAATGACCCCTAGCTTTTCCTTTACCCTTTATTACTGTAACTCTCTTGACTCAGAGTAATAAATTTACCATTGGGTTAAATTGCCTATCTCTGATCATCACCCCCCCCCCCTTTCTCGTCCTTGGGACCGGGTCTTTTCTGTTAGTAAATACAAGCTGGAAAAGGTGCATTGGATACTTCTCCTCAAAACCCCCCCCCCCTCCCCGTCATTTTGTATTTTGTAACCCATGATTTCTGACTGTAAATTGATATTACTTGTGACTTGATTTTATGATAATAAAAGTATTAAAAACTTTATTAGCATTTGGTGTCGGCTGGCCCAAAACCCAAACATTTCCCATATTTTGTTATCGTAGTGTGTATTCATGTACGTTGTACGTCAGAATCACCAAATCGGTGTGTGCGCATGAGCGACTGGAACTGACAAACAACTGTTTGCTCAGAAGAGTGGTAGGAATAGTTTTGAGAGACAAATATTGTCGTAATAAGAGACTGTCCTTACTCTTCCCCAGCCCTTGTGAATCTACTACCTCACTTTCCTAAATCCTTATTCTCACAGAGCCTTCACTATCATTCTACACTCTAAAAGGACCAATATCCATCAGAACTCTCTCAGATAAAAAAATTACGACAACCTGCTAATCAAGTGCTCACAAGTTGATTGCATTTTCAAATATCAAGTTAAACTCACTCGAAAGCTTACCACAATAAGTCAAGCTAAAGCACGCGCAAGATGACTCTCATATTTATAGCAAGTTTAACTCACTCAGAAGAGCGCATTTTGAGAATCAAGATTCCATATTTACAAGCTGATTCGCATATACAGCTAGCAAGCTCACCTTGCTCCAAAACATATTTTATGAATCAAGAGTACCCCCTCAAGTTGTTGAGTCTACATACCAAGATCAATTCGTGTAACAGCGCCAGTCTAGCCAGTGCCTTTCAGGGATTAGACAGCAGCCATTTTTAAGACAACAGTCAACGATTTTTCAACGCTACAGAGATAGTGCCAAACATTGAAGGACTGTTTATCGTCAAAGTTCTCATTTCACAAAAGCTTTCATCAGTACGTCCTCGTCTTGGAGATAACCCACACAGCATGCCATTCACCTACCTGGGACAGTACGCATACATGTGTATCATCATACATGAGAAAAGCATTAAGAGACACATGGACAGTGTAGATTAGAGATCAGTTTGGTAACAAGTATCATATCACATGATCATTTCACTTCACATAGGTTCATTCTCCTATTTAACTAACTACATTATTTATTTCTCCTCTGTGTGAATTGTCTTTGTCTTCCCCATCATCACGTTGTAATTACTACTAACCATATTTGTGTAGATATTTAATTAATAAACAAATAAACCCAATAACCGTTTGATTATTATCTAGTTCGTTAATGTATCACTCGTGCTGTCGGTGTTAAATATTTACATATAGGGAAAATTCTACATTTAGGTGAGATTGAGGGCTCTTTATTTTACGGGATCTGAGGACAGAAGCTAAGGTCGTGGGGAAATAGAACACTTTCTATTATTAGCTAGAAAACTCTATCCAGTGGAAAGCATTAACAATCTCTTCTTCTTGTCCTTATCTCGAATAGGTCTCTTTCTTAACGAGCCAATTTCTGGAGACCTTCTTCATAATATTTCATAGGCCATTCCCAGCGACAACTACTGTTGTAGCTACACCAAGGTCAGTTTACGACAACAGTGAATGCTGAATTGAACACCCATTAAAATGAGCACACAAACTTTGCAATCTTTTCGTGGTGCATTTTCTGGAAAATGCGGAAAAGGCGATCATTGCTACGTGAAAGCCAAATTGAGCACCCATTAAAAGAGCATACCTCTTCAAGGTACATTGACTATTAGTCATGATAAGTTTGATTACAATGATCAATTGAAGCTGATAATGGATGGAAATGTCTGAAAAAACATGATCACCTACTCCAGTAGGTATGGTGCTTGAAAAAGAAGATGCTTCTGGGGGAGCTGAAAATGATGATGTAGATATGATGGTATGGAAAAAAGATGGTCCCATGGCAGATACTTCCGAGGAGTGAAGTGTTCGAAACTTCCCTATAATCGGTCCAGAATTGAGAGGTGGGGGTAACCAGTTCCCTTCCCCGCAGCCTTTTCCTTCCTAACTCACGAGCAGAGTCAGGTACCCATTTACAGCTTGTTATACTGGAGTGTGACGCTATTGATAAACGTCTTTTCTTGGTCACCACGTTAATAAAGCTGGTATTGGTGTAAATCAGTGGTGGCCAATCTAAGGTTGGCCGAGGGCCAGATTATGGTAAAGGGTAACACCAGAGGGCCAGACCTATAAAATCCTTAAAAAATAACGTTCTGAGATTTAGTTTTACATATATAATGAACCACGTACAGAAAGCAAAGGAACTACTGTACTGCACATCTGCCAAGACATGTATACCAGTCTTCGGACTGAAATTACTGTTAAAAAATATATATATAATGAACCTGTTGTTTTAATTTGTTTTGTAATTTGTAATATAACATGTAATTATTTATTTCAAACATACGTTTGTGTGTTATTTCATTGTGAAGAGTGTGGCTTCAATCAACAATAAGAGGCCGCCAAAACAGGTTGGCGGGCCGGTCTAAACTGGTTGGCGGGCCGGATCTGGCCCGCGGGCCGTAGTTTGGCCACCGCTGGTGTAAATGGTCAACTCTAAACCGGCACAGTGTTAGGCATACAGGTCACCTTGTCCAAAAAACGTAATGATGCCCCGACAAGGATGTAATGTTGACTATGAGTGTTAATGTGAGTGTCAATACGCGAATGCATGGATTGTTCTGAAGAGTTGACTAGAAGATCAAACACTCACTCACACGTAGCTAGAAGTTAATGATGCAGACTGCTGTGGTCGTTTCATACTGTTTGATTGGACGCACACACTTGGACAGTACGGGTATAGTTACAGGAAAACAGGTCGACATATATCATCTTTCTGTTGATCAATGGTCTACAATCTTAAGTTGGCATTCATGTTGAAGAACATTACAATGGAACGTCCGTAGACAAGCACTTAGATTTCCACTGTTTATAAATATAACCATCAGGCCTTACTGACTGATCATGTCAGTTAATAAATAATGTTCAAGCATGACTCCTAGACAGAACCTCTTTTCTAGAGAAGATTCCTTTAGGTAAAGTTCAGCAAATATTTCTGGAGACAATGTTAACCCACCAGTATTGGGTTTTCTTTATAACTGTGATCTCTAAATCATCACCTGATAATAAGGGGCATCCCTGTTCTCTGATCGATGATCGACAAAAAATATCGGATCCAAAATGGCTTCTGGTTCCAGTGAGCATTACTCACTATACAGATGCATAGTAAAGCTTCAATAAAGGCTTTGTTCATGAACACAAATGTTTCTACAAGAATCAGCATATTCTTTCATCATAACTGCTGCATACAATCATATTCAGTGCTGCTAGGTAACATGTCATCCCGACATATTGATATAGATAATCATCATGTAGACGTCTGCCCATCTAAGCCTAGCAAGGAAAAAGTTCAGCAAAAAGTTCTTTTACCTGGGCATGGGAAATACACTAGCAGAACACATACGCCCTCTCCTGGCGTTACAGAATAAACACTGGGGAACTCATAGACTTAATAATCATATCAAAAACTATCTTCTTCCCCATAATAGATCACAGATATCAACAAACTTCGGACTGGTCTCCGACATGGCATTCACCAGGCTCCATCATCACGGAAGACCCTTTTTCGTCTCTGCATGCGCAGAAACTGCCTGACCCCAAAGTTCAGTACAAGGAAAAATAGTCCCACTTAGACATACAAAGATATCACGATATAAGACCGTATCGTCTTAAATAGATAAGAAGTAAACATAGACTCGGACCATAAACATTCCTGCATAAACCTAATCAAGAACAATCTGTTTCTGGCTCAACAAGGAACAGACCAACAAAATCTGGATTCATATGCCAAATTCGATATTCAGGGGAGATAACCCATATAACAAAAGTATCAATCAATCATGAGTGATATATCCTTGGCCAGGAAAGCATCCTGATTTTTAAAACAAATACTTTCCCTCAGACAAATAAATATTATGATAACTACATACATTGCCACCAGTAATCTGTTGGTAACAGACTACCGCAACCCCCGGGAAAAAAAAATGAAATTTTTTTTTCATCTGAGAGCA
Source organism: Oreohelix idahoensis (assembly GCA_024509875.1). Classification (NCBI taxonomy): domain Eukaryota; kingdom Metazoa; phylum Mollusca; class Gastropoda; order Stylommatophora; family Oreohelicidae; genus Oreohelix; species Oreohelix idahoensis. The sequence goes on from JAMPIV010012473.1 coordinate 216,884, forward strand.
ACCTACAATACGCTCACAACGCACGAATAATGCGCAGATGACTAATAACAGCAATTTATAATGTCAAATTAAGGTAAAGACGAAGCATAGATCGACTTATGAGAATATATCTCAACATCTCAGAGAAAGCATTTCTCTAAGTATAACTATTTCCAGGGAGGTGCCACCAACGTATACTACAATGCTGGCAATGACACAATGCATATAACAATTTCATATAATAATTTCATATTTAAGCACTATAAGTACATGATTGACAAAGAAGAAAAATCATCAAAGAACAGCGGTGAATATATATCAATGAACGTAGTGATAGTAGTGATACAATCACTATATTACAAATTACAATGTGTATCTATCTTGATATAGAGAGGAACTATTATAGACTTAGATGTGTTAAGAAGTCCAAGACCTAACAGTTAGGTGGAATCATGTGGGCATCTAGACAAAATGTCTGCCATCACATTATCTGATCCACGGATAGCTCGTACCGAGAAATGAAAAGGTTAAAGAGCAATTGCATATCGAATAGACCTCGAGCTCTTCAAATTCTTACTCTGTATAGCCGTAAGAGCTTTCTGGTCGGTTTCTACTATGAAATGTGCGCCTAGAAGGAATCTTTGTAGTTTGAGAATTGACCAAACCATAGCCAATAGTTCACGGTCTAAAACCGAGTAATTCCTTTCTGCAGCATTAAGTTTTCTGGAGATATACATTACAGGATGCAGAGTTCCAGAGTACTCTTGCATTAGTGCCGCTCCAATCCCAGTGGATGAAGCGTCACTCCGAAGAAAACATGTCTTATCTTTAGTAGGTAACACTAAAATAGGTGGTGTTGAAAACAATGTTTTAACCTTATCCAAAGAGGATTGGCATTCCTGGGACCAGTGGACCATATTAGGCGACCCTTTCTTTAGTAGTGTAGAAAGAGGTGCCATAATAGAGGATAGATTCGGAATGAATCTTCCATAAAATTGAATAAGACCTAAGAGACTTCGTACTTGCTTTTTAGTCTTAGGAATAGAGATGTTAAGTATCTTAGTGATATTATGGTCCTCTGTCTTTAGGAAACCATGACCGACTCGATGGCCTAGGAAAGAAATTTCGCTAAAACCAATGCAGGCTTTAGAGGGTTTCGCTGTCAGGTTATGCTCGCGTAGAGTAGACAGTAATTCAACTAACCCGAATAGTGATCTTCCCAAGTATCGCTGAAAAGACAGATGTCGTCTAGGTACGCAATTACATCTGACCGATAAGATAGGATTCGACGCATCATGCGTACGAATGTAGCTGGTGCGTTCATAAGGCCGAAAGGCATGAAATTCCATTGAAAAAGGCCTCTAGATGTAGAAAAAGCAGTAAAAGGTTAGGCGCGTTCAGATAAAGGAACTTGCCAATATCCTTTAGACAAATCAAGTTTAGTGAAAAAAATGAGATTTAGAAAGCCTAGTAAGTAGCTCTTCTAGTAAAGGCATAGGTTCAGCATCGAACTTCGTAACTTGATTCAATTTGCGATAGTCAACGCAAAGACGTATGTTATTGTCTTTCTTTCGAACAATAACCATCGGCGAAGAATATGCAGAAGTGGATGGTTCAATTAATTTTAAATCTATCATCTCATCCAACTCCTTCACAACCTGTGCTTGAAAATGTATAGGGATAGGATAAGATCTGACCCTAATAGGAGTATAGTCAGTTAGAACAATGTCATGTTCAATGACATGAGTTTGTCCAGGGATGTCAGTAAGGACATCCTGAAATGTTTGTAACATAGTCGAAACTTGTCGCTGTTCTCCTAGAGATAAATCAGGAGAGACAGTAACATTTTTCCATGATTCACTAGAATGAAGTGGAATCATCGGAAGAGGAAGATTTACATCTGAAAAACTTGTTTCCTCATCCTGTATTACGGACAGTGATGAGTAATAACCATGTTGGACTGGAGAATCGTCCGTTGCCTGGAAAATAGGCTGTAAATAATCAGGACGTTCGTGGAATTCCGTAAGCATATTGATGTGGAAGGTTTTATGTTTCCCGTCAATATCGACAATAGAGTCAACATCTGAAATTTTCGAGATTATATCGTACGGATCTTTCCAAGAAATAAGAAGTCTGTTTTCCCTACAAGGTAGTAATACAAATGCTTTGTCACCAGGACAAAGTTGTCGTAAGGTTCTTTTCTTATTGGCAAATTGTCTTGCCTTCTGTTTAGCAAATTCAGAAGAAGAAGTTGCCAATTTGCATGCTTCGATAATCTTTTGTCTCAGCGCGATGACATATTCGTAAGAAGATTTTGTGTCATCGGTAATATTATCAGCGGTTATGAGATCATGAAGCAAAGACATAGGGCCGCGCGGACGCGCGCCAAAGACAAGTTTAAAGGGAGAAAATCCTGTATGTTCATTGGGGACCTCTCTGTAAGCGAAGAGGGCCGTGGGTAAAACCCTGTCCCAATCTTGAGGATGATCCTCAGTTATTTTCCCTAATAAGTTTTTGAGTGTTCTATTTAGGCGTTCGACCATCATATTAGACATTGGATGATAGATACTACTCAACGATCTCTCTATCTGTAGAGTAGACATCACTTGAGACATGGTATCCGATATTAGTTGGGTGCCATGGTCTGATAATATCTCTCCGGGGAATCCCAGACGAGAAAATATGAGCCAGAGAGCATCTGCAATATCAGCAGTAGTAATGCTCTTCAGAGGAATAGCCTCTGGCCAACGTGTGCACATATCAACACACGTCAAGATAAACTGATGTCCTCTAGCAGATTTGATCTTAAATGGACCAATGATGTCTATCGCCATTTTCTGAAATGGTCGAATAGGAATGTCTGCAGCCTGAATAGGTGCAGCATGGCGTGGACCTTTGGATTTCACTTCTTGACATACCTTACAAGATCGACAATAAATCCGTATGTCCTTGTTCACAAAAGGCCAAAAGAAAGCCGCAAGAACTCTAGACTTCGTACGGGAAAAACCCATATGTCCAGCACACTGAGAGTCGTGAGCGTGCTGCAAAATTTTAACTCTCAAATTCTTGGGTACAAGAATCTGAGAATGACTTGACTTAGTGGAGTCTTGCACCATACGTACAAGTACGCCATTCTTCATTGTAATCCAAGATTTACGATTTGTATCTTTATTCGGATCACCTTTTGTTGCAAGAGTGAAGAATTTCTTTAGAGTCGGATCATCTTCTTGCTGTTTTATAAACGAGTCACGAGAAATTACCAAGGGATCATCTTGGTTATGCACTTCATTATCTTCAGTAGATGAAGTTTGAGGCATATTAAGAGCTTGAGCTCTAGTGACTACAGCATTAGCAATTTGCATATTTTGTTTTTCCCAAACGGAAATTTGTTGCGGAGTGCATTCTTTGACTCCGTGAATACGACCGATGATAAGATCAGCGATCGGATTCGGCAGAAGACATGCGTGTACATCTCCAGTAAAGAAAGGAGTAGCAATCCTAATGATAGCAGTAGAATATTTCTCTAAGGTGCCGCCAAATGTTACACATTTGACTACTTTTCCTGTGGCACGAGAAGGATCTACGAGTGACTGCCTAACACCAATTGTGGTGCACCCAGAATCAAAAAGAACTGAGACTGGATTGTCGTTTACTAAACCTTTGTGTAAGACAAGAGAACCTCTTCCATCATGCGCTACTGACGCAGGAAGAGCGGGAAGAGGATGGCCACAACTTAAAGTGGACACCGTAGTTGGTTCAAATAATGTTTTGCATTGGGGGCACTGAGATGCTCTCCCAAAATCAAAAGCGGAACATGCCATATTATTAGCGTCATTATTATCTTTATTCTGTTTATAGGCTTCATGTGACTCTTGCTGTGCAGAGTTTGCCTGATAATGTGATTTATGTTTTTTGTGTTGTGATCTACCTCGATTATTATTGCCTCTATAATCATTATTGTATCCTCTATTGTAACCCCTATTTGGGTTTGAGTCATAGTTCTCATGGTTACCATTATCATATTCATTATAATGAGTATCTCTATACTTATGATCTTGTTGTCTCCATGATGGATAACTTGTATAGTTTCTATAATGACTTCCCCTGCGGAAATTCCTATAATTATGACCACCCCTGAATCTAGGGCTGTCGGCTCGTCTCCAGTTATTCGCAGAAGAACCCTGAAATGATTGGTTACCTTGGTTTTGATACTTATTATGGTTACCTTTTTTATCAAACCTGTTTTGTGGTCCCTGAAATTTGTGTGAGTAATTAGGGTTGTATGATGTTGCTGAAGCAACTGGCATACCTTCCTTAACCTTAGCATTGCTAAAAGCTACGTCCGGATGTGCAGTGACGTATTGGGTACAATATTCTTCCATTTCTTTTAGTGTCTTGGGTTTACGCTCATGTAGGAATTCAAGGAATGGTTTATTTACACTTGACATAATCTTGTCTCTGAGCAACAAGTCCATAAGGGCTTCATATGTCTTTTCTGTTTTGGACAGCTCAATCCAACGATTAAATGTAAGACGTGCCCTTGCAATGAATTCTGAGAATTCTACCCCTGATTCAGGTACCATTTTCTTAAACAAAAGACGGTAACCTTCCTCTGTTAATTCATATTTTTTTAACAAGGCTCCCCTGATAACATCATAATTATTCTGGTCAGCCTCTTCTACCAAGCTTAAACTAGTCAAAGTGTCACCTTTCAGTATCTCTGACAACTGATTAGCATATTGTGATCTATCCACATTATGATTTCGACAAGAACGTTCAAATCTATCTAGCCAAACTGTTATATCGTCACTGGATGGATTAAATGCTGGTAGCTTGATCTTGTAAATAAAAGGTTTAACATTACCACCAGATGACTGATTAACATTACTCATGTTTGTCAATTTCAATTTTTCTAACTCAAATGCTAACAGTTTTTCCTCATGTTCCCTTTTTGCCTTTCTCTCCTCGGCTTCAGCTTCTTTGTCTAATCTCTTTTGTTCAGCCTCAGCTTCTCTATCTAATCTCTTTTGTTCAGCCTCAGCTTCTCTATCTAATCTCTTTTGTTCAGCTTCTATATCTAATCTCTTTTGTTCAGCCTCAGCTTCTCTGTCTAATCTCTTTTGTTCAGCTTCTCTATCTAATCTCTTTTGTTCAGCTTCTTTGTTTTGTTTTTCCATTTCCATCTGGAATCTCTTTTCTTCCACCTGCAACTGCAATTTATTTTGTTCAAATTCTAATTCCAATCTTTTATCCTCACTTTTTTGTGCTTTTTCATATTGACTGGTAGCATACTCCTCCAGCTTATCACCAGTCTTGCCTAGGGATTTGCCTTGCTCAATAAAGTAATCTAAAGTCGACATAATGTATACTAATATGTGACTAGATACCTGAAATAGCAATAATGAAATCTATCTCCAAATAAATGGAAACAAGTTCTTAATAGCTTGAATAACCAGCTCCCTTTATCACAATCTCTGTGGGAAACAAGCCTTTAAATAAGGTCTTGTATAATCAACTGTGTACCTCTAATAATAGCAATTAATCATCAGTTGATTCTTTCTCATAAGTTCACTACACAGCTAGTAGTGTATGATCAAATATATTTTATATAGCATATGTCAACCAAGAACACACACACAACGGACAATCAAGAAGGACAATACGAAAACATTCGCAGAAATCAAATAAGTTAAATAGAAAACCAGAAGAAAATAATCACAAAACCTGTGATGATATCTGCGCTGTAAGAAACAAAACAAATAACGTCACAGTGTATAAATATAAAGATGTATAGAACTGAATTACAGAAAAGATGAGACCTACAAATACAAACAAATCAAAACAAAACTAAAGAACAGCAAAATATTACAAAAACAACGATAAGCACAGTCGTCACAGCTAACAAAAAATAGCAACAGATGTTGCATGCAAATTTTCAATTAAGAAAATTGTCCCCTACAGACCACTAATATAAGCCCTATGTTACTTGGGAAATCTTATATTAGTCACGTCACCAACCGCCCACGACATAGACACACAAATAATATGCAAACATTTAAACATAAATACATAAGTATTATATAAATGGAATGTGTTGTAGCGAAGGTTCAGCTGTTATCTAAGGCACAGTTTCTAATGTAAAGAAAATAAACTGCCACTTTAATAAACACTAAATTTTAAACTAAACTATTACACTGTTCAACATATAGAGCAGTTCAAGAAGCTCCAACGTTGATGGTTCTCATAACTAACACACGTAGGACTTCTGACCTGTACTGCATTTTTTTCCAACAACGTTAATCGTATGTTTGTAACTCGCTGTGCTGTCCAACGAAAAAAATGTCAACAAGCGCTGACCTAGTTTCAGTATTCGCTTGATAGGTCACGTGAGGAACTGTTGACAAAGTGTAGACTCTCACTGCTTATGTGTCGTATCAGGCGTCATGGAAACGATCTGGTATGAGTAGCTGACTTCCATGTGGTATCTACTGTGCAGGTTAGACCCAGAAAGCTGGCCTATCACATTGATAAACGTCTTTTCTTGGTCACCACGTTAATAAAGCTGGTATTGGTGTAAATGGTCAACTCTAAACCGGCACAGTGTTAGACATAAGGTCACCTTGTCCAAAAAACGTAATGAGGCCCCGACAAGGATGTAATGTTGACCATGAGTGTTAATGTGAGTGTCAATACGTGAATGCATGGATTGTTCTGAAGAGTTGACTAGAAGATCAAACACTCACTCACACGTAGCTAGAAGTTAATGATGCAGACTACTGTGGTCGTTTCATACTGTTTAATTGGACGCACACACTTGGACAGTACGGGTATAGTTACAGGAAAACAGGTCGACATATATCATCATACTGTTGATCAATGGTCTACAATCTTAAGTTGGCATTCATGTTGAAGAACATTACAATGGAACGTCCGTAGACAAGCACTTAGATTTCCACTGTTTATAAATATAACCATCAGGCCTTACTGACTGATCATGTCAGTTAATAAATAATGTTCAAGCATGACTCCTAGACAGAACCTCTTTTCTAGAGAAGATTCCTTTAGGTAAAGTTCAGCAAATATTTCTGGAGACAATGTTAACCCACCAGTATTGGGTTTTCTTTATAACTGTGATCTCTAAATCATCACCTGATAATAAGGGGCATCCCTGTTCTCTGATCGATGATCGACAAAAAATATCGGATCCAAAATGGCTTCTGGTTCCAGTGAGCATTACTCACTATACAGATGCATAGTAAAGCTTCAATAAAGGCTTTGTTCATGAACACAAATGTTTCTACAAGAATCAGCATATTTTTTCATCATAACTGCTGCATACAATCATATTCAGTGCTGCTAGGTAACATGTCATCCCGACATATTGATATAGATAATCATCATGTAGACGTCTGCCCATCTAAGCCTAGCAAGGAAAAAGTTCAGCAAAAAGTTCTTTTACCTGGGCATGGGAAATACACTAGCAGAACACATACGCCCTCTCCTGGCGTTACAGAATAAACACTGGGGAACTCATAGACTTAATAATCATATCAAAAACTATCTTCTTCCCCATAATAGATCACAGATATCAACAAACTTCGGACTGGTCTCCGACATGGCATTCACCAGGCTCCATCATCACGGAAGACCCTTTTTCGTCTCCGCATGCGCAGAAACTGCCTGACCCCAAAGTTCAGTACAAGGAAAAATAGTCCCACTTAGACATACAAAGATATCACGATATAAGACCGTATCGTCTTAAATAGATAAGAAGTAAACATAGACTCGGACCATAAACATTCCTGCATAAATCTAAGCAAGAACAATCTGTTTCTGGCCCAACAAGGAACAGACCAACAAAATCTGGATTCATACGCCAAGTTCGATATTCAGGGGGGATAACCCATATAACAAAAGTATCAATCAATCATGAGTGATATATCCTTGGCCAGGAAAGCATCCTGATTTTCAAAACAAATACTTTCCCTCAGACAAATAAATATTATGATAACTACATACATTGCCACCAGTAATCTGTTGGTAACAGCTATCATGCTTCGAACCCGACACCTTTGCTTTGAGAGGCCAGTGCTCGGCTCGAACCACTGCTCTGTTGATATATAAAAGTATTTTTTTAACGCGTAAAAAGAAACAAACATTACCATGTAAGAATATATTTGACATAATGAGTGTCAAAAGTGTATCAAGTTAGTATCTAATGTCGCCAACAACTTAAATTTGTGGTTGAATCTTTGGTATTAATGATATTAAGTGCCAATGTAATGTTGTTAGACTGCGACAGGGCTAACTAAGCTGTTAACATAAATAATTTGATACTGCTTATATTTTTTGTTTAAAGTACAAGCTAATTCACAGGTGTATGAAGGTATGAATCATTTGCATTATATTTGTTGCGGTATCTAGAACAGATATTTGTTTACTTATTACATTTTAAAATAATAAGTACAACAAGTTTTTTCTGTGGGCTGATTGTGGCCCTTGGACGGCGAAGTAGAAAACATTCATTTAAATGGATTTTGTTTGAAGTGACTCGTTCAGAATTCTTCTAGCAGATAGATTCTATTAGTTCTTTTTAGGACTTAGTATTTATCAACTGTGCAAGAGCTAAGGGACCTTTTCAAGACTAGCCCTTTTCGGGGCTTCATCTTGCTACATGGTAGAAGCTAGTAGTTATTTTGATGGCTTAGTTTTGGTCAACACTTTACTTCATTTGACAGATTTTTGATGGCTGTTGCGTTCTGATATAACCACTGAACTTCAGTCTACGATGAAAGGAAAGTGCTTAGCCACAAGAAGGCAAAACCATCTAGTTAAAAAAAAAAAAAAAAAAAAATAAGCCAACTAAGTGAGTTCCATGCAAGTTTCTCAGTCTTCTAAGTGTGCTGCTGAAATGCTAAGAATTTCTTTAATTCTTCCCCCATCGTTTTGAAGGGTGTACTTGCTAGTTATTGTAATAAATAATATTGTGATATGTTAAGTGTTATCATGATTCTTCCGTCAGATACGTGTTGGTGACTTGAGAAAAACTCACTTAGTCGATGCCTCCATTGCCGGAATGGTGATCCGGCGCCATTCCACTGAAGAAGGCGCCTATTATCCGTTATACCAGTTCAACTGTGAGTTTACAGCACATGGGATGGCAGATCGTGTGTTTCTTCTCTGGCCAATCATCTTGACGCACGTGATTGATAAGGACAGCCCCCTTTACGACATCCGCCCGGCAGACTTGAGCTCTGAAAAGTTCGAAATTGTTTTATATTTGTCAGGCACTGTGGAATCTACAGGTATGGGATCATATTCCGATACATAATTTATTTACAGTTTATTTTGCTGTCAGCCATCTAATAGCAAACAGGGTTAGGGTTACTGGAAGTGTAAACATTGAGCGATATTAAGTGTTTGTTTAAAGAGAAAATGGTTAGGGTTTTAGCGTTAGTATTTTGGGTTAGGGTTAGACAGAAGCATATCAGCTGACCTTGACCCTAACCATCCTGTTTGCAACAAGATGGCTGACCGTACAGAAAGCTGTGTTTCAACCATTTATTTTATTTCTTGTGTGTGTGTGTGTGTGGATAATTTAAGAGCATGACTGGACGGTCGATTTGTAGTGTCGCGGGGCTGTGCTTTGTTTTCACATGTTTTTTCTAAGGAGACTCCAGAGTCGCTGACAAACTGGTCTCGCAGTAGGATTAAGTTAATTCTGTGTTTATATTATAATATACTTTTTATGTCATGACATGAATTACACATTATAGTTGGTCTTAGTAGCTTTCATAATTCTCTTCCACATTAGTACTGTCATGTATTTTTTTTGTGTTTCTCGCCTGCTTTCTTCCCAAGATTACCTTTAAAAAAAAATTATGTTACAAAAACTTCAGCTGACTTCCAAACATAAAAAAACGTAACTTACGGCCTTTCAAACATTACTATTTTTAACTGTCTCCAGGTGAAACGTGCCAAGCAAGAACTTCTTATCTACCAAAAGAAATTTTATGGGGACATAGGTTTGAAAGAATTGAGGAATATGATATTGGACACCGTCGCTGGCATATTGATTTCGCTGGTAGGTGTCGCCTTTGCTTTACGTTTTGTGGTAAATATTTAGAATGTATTGTGGTCACAACCAGAATGTGAAACAGAAGGCCAGGCAGTCGTAGGAACACCATGCGCCAACGATGCAGAGAAGGCAGAGAAGAAAAGCCACCTTATCACCGATTTTAAAGACAGCCACTAAAGTTATTACAAGTAGGCGATCTGGATTCAATGCAGAAAATATCGTTTTCACAAGAGTAAAAAACAAACAGTACAGTTAGTTGAAGCACCGTTACGAATCAACAATATAGAAAAGGCAGAAATAAAAATTACCTGATCACTCCTTTGAGGTGCAACTCAAGGGACAGGCACAACAGACTTCAAACTCATCTGGCTACTACGCAGAATAGTGTTTTTACTGTCACAGCCAAAGTAAGAAACAACAAAACCAAACAGCTGTAGCAACATCCTGCCTCAGCGACATAGAGTAAGCAGAAACGAGAATATCTTATAACTAAAGTGCAACCCAAAGGACATCAACAGTAGCGTTCAAAAGTAGACTATCTGGCTTCAGGCCAGGGACGATAAAAAGCGTAATTCTCAGAGGAAAAAAAAAAGAAGCAAACAACTCACAGACGTTGCTTGTATTTGCCTGCGCTATTGTAGGGTACAGTTTAAATAGGAAAAACCGAAATGTAAGAGATTAATTAACAACTATTTGTAAACATCCTCGCAGTTTCAGTTGCGAAAAACGTTACGAATTTAATTTTGTTTGTCTTTCGCAATAAACAACGCATGAACTACTGGACCAAGTTTGATAAACTTTCGTATTTAAGATTTTTGACAAATATCTGTTGCGCAGTTTCAGATCTGATCTAAACTGTATAGAAATTAAAATTATTTTCCATGAGTAACGCTGCGTCAGTTTTACAGCCGTACTTTTTCTAGTTTATCTACCAGTTTCTATGTTTTGTAAATTCGGGGCAAGATAGACAATCTTTAAATTGCATGTATGGACTATGAAATATATCTTCCTAGATATATGTTTATGCGAGTTATTTTCAGAAGTCACATAATTTCATGCAACATGAGTTTTTGTGGTTATTGTTATAGTTGATCAGAATCAACAACATTGCAAACCCATATGTGCTCAGTCACCCTTAGCAACTGTGGAAGTTTATGAATGCTGTTCCTGTAGGGCGCTGGTTGTATACACGACGGATGCATCTTCTCATACGTCAATTCCTGCTAGTCTGACGTTTGATGACAAATTCCATCAATCTTAGCCTTGTTGTTTCATCGATTGCAGTGTTGTTCTCTAACAAGAGATCACTAATTGTCTGAAATAATTCTCCCTTATCCATATCCAATGTCCTCACTATGGGTGATCTCGAAGGCAGTCTCAGCTCTTTCATTGCCGCGCACACTTGCATGACCAGGACAGCAGATCCACACCAGTTCCTGAAGATTCGAGGCTTCTATGGATGTTTCCATTCATGCCGGAGTGTTGGTGTCGTTTTCATAGTGATGAATTGAAACGCGAATGGTTACAACGGAATAAATGTCAACAATGTTTTTCAAACGAAAACCAACAAGTATCTTGAATTGGGTGAACTGGTCAAGTATTGGCAGCACACAAGTCGTTGGTAACTTTACATAGATTTTATTCACCAGGACACGAAGTGGACAAGACGGACATCGTCACAGGCGCAAAGATCACACGACAACATATTAATTATTGCTGCTAAAGTTCCTGAAGATTCTCTTCTAGTAAAGACCTCTGTCCATAGACTAAGGGTTACAAAACTGTTACCGTATAATATCCTTCTCAGTCACGACCGTTGACCTTCTTTCAAGGACGTCTATCATGGTAACGTATTCATACTCTGGGATGAAATCTTCCATATTACATTTGTTAAAATTCCCAGACGTTCATCCTACATAGCGTTGTACATCATATAATTTCACACAAAGTCATATACGATAATCCTATCAGTTAAAGGCTTTCAGTTGGCTAACCTCTCTTTACATCCGTGCCACGACTTTGGCATTGAAGCATGTAACGGCATTTAAAACATGTGCATAAGGTAAACAATATAACTTCTTCTACTCGTAGGAATTCTCCGTCTACGATCCAAATCTTAAAGGCAAGCGACTCTGTAGATCCATTCTAGGAATGATAAAATTCCCGCTAGATTAGTAGTAGAGCGGCCTTTTTATGCAGCATTAAAATAAGAAGTGGGCGATAACTTACGTGACATAACTGCGATTGGCTTCGACCTGAAGACCAATACAAATCACAATAATAAATGGCTTCCTTCAACATGCCATTGGATACACAATATAAAATTACAATCATGGACACAAGCCAGTTCCATGTTTCCACTTCAAAACCTGACGTCACAAACTACTCAACTAGGTTACACGTGCGTCCAAAGCAACTCACACAGCATTGTGCACGTCAGTGCGTGAATCAATCGAACGCACAAATAATATAACTATCTCAAGACTGGTGCGTACATTTGGTAGGACCGACGACTACCCCCTTAGGTAATAAATGTACGTAACAGCTCCCTTATTACCTCCCCTTAAAAAAATTAATTCTATTAATTTTTTTCGAACTAATTACTCGAGAGAGGTGAGTCAAAACTACAACAAGATATATGACATGCATAAAATTATCATATTAAGAAAAGAATATTGACTTGAAATTAATATAACTAAATGACAGTATGCATTAAAGCACACATCCACCATCGACCTACTTTGGAACGATGTGGTAATATTCGAAATAAAAAGAAGTTGAAAATGAAAATGAAAATGAAAAATCAACAAAAAAGATGATAATAAAATTCAACTAAGTTTTCAACAAAATTTGAAACATATGATTTCAAAAATGAAAATGAACAGCAACACTGATGATAATCAATGATAAGAAAATCAAAAGAACAGAAAATTTTGAAATACAATGTGCAAAAATGAAGCAATGCAAAATTAAACACTTTAAGAAGCAACGCACCTACTGTTATCTAGCACTAGTAAGTTTGACTAGTTATCTAAAAGAAAAATATCATGTAGTGGGATACGTGACTACACGTATTGCGAGACACTAATAAAGTTAGTAGATGTGTGATTTATAAACAATCAAATTGATTAAATTGAATTAATCTAATTCTAGTACTTAATTACACATAAATAAATAACTAGTAATTTATTCTAAGTAATTCTAATTTCAGTCATTGTGAATATTCGTTCAGAACTATTTAGAGTCAACAAGAATATGTTCCTAATGTTCCATGCACGAAATAAGTTTACGAACACGATATGTAGTGTAATATGTTCCATAACACTAACGAATGTCTATTTGTTGCTTTTTACCAATGTTTCCATACTAAAAAAAAATGTTACTTTAATATCACTGTTCCCGTTCTAATAAAACGTTACTTCACAAGAAATAATGTTATAATCCATATGTAAGTATGTTCTGAAAGTTATATTTATACGAATACTGCAAAACTATACATAGTCTTCACAGATGTACAATTAATGACACTGTACAAAGTTATTCATGTTTCGGTGAGGACGTTTCTCCATCTAAAAGTAGTTTAGTTTCACCAAGTTCACTAGGGCATCTTGAAAGACAGTCTGCAAATACATTCTGCACTCCAGGAATAGCTCGTATCTCAAAATGGAACGGTTGAAGAGCTATAGCGTAACGCGCTGACTTTGATGACTTAACGTTCCCTGTATTCAATGCGGTAAGAGCTTTCTGGTCAGACTCCACCACAAAGTGTGATCCGAGGAGATAACGATCCAGTTTTGTGATTGCCCAGACAAGAGCAAGGAGCTCTTTGTCTAGAACGGAGTAATTTATCTCGCTCGTTGTAAGCTTTCTGGATACGTACATAACAGGAAATAAGGTGCCTCCGTATTCCTGCATCAAAACTGCCGCAATAGCGTAGGAAGAAGCATCACTGCGAAGAACAAAGGTGAGATCTTTGTTAGGCAACTTTAAAAAAGGCTTATTTGAAAAAATTTGTTTTATATAGTCTAACGCCGTTTGGTGATCCTGCGACCACTTTATTACATTAGGTGTGCCCTTCTTCAGTAAAGACGAAAGAGGTGCAGTTATAGTAGACAAATGAGGGATGAATTTAGAATAGAACTGTATTAGTCCTAAGAGTGACCTCACTTGTTTTTTTGTCTTAGGTGCTGAGATGTTTAAAATTTTAGAGACGTTACTGTCTTCTGTATACATTAAACCGCGACCTATACGGTGACCAAGAAATGAGATGTCATGAAAACCGACAAAAGCCTTTGAAGGTTTCGCTGTTAAGTTATAATCCTGTAAGGTAGAAAGTAAAGATTTTAAACCCTGAATATGTTCATCCCAAGAGTCACTAAAAAGACAGATGTCATCTATATAAGTAATGACATCGGGACGATGAGACAATATGCGGCGCATCATGCGTACAAAGGTAGCTGGCGCATTCATTAACCCGAAAGGCATAAAATTCCATTGAAAAAGACCCCGTGGTGTCGAGAAAGCGGTGAATGGCTTTGCTTTCGTAGTGAGTGGCACTTGCCAATAACCCTTTGAAAGGTCAAATTTCGAAAAGAATGTGGCATGAGATAATTTCTCCAATAAGTCATCTAAAAGAGGTAATGGTTCCGCATCGAATTTTGTAACTTTGTTTAACTTCCTGTAATCTACGCAAAGACGTATATTGTTGTCTTTCTTCCTAATGATTACCATAGAAGAAGAATATGGTGATGAAGATGGTTCAATTATATTTAATTGGAGCATATCATCCAATTCCTTATCAACCTTATCACGAAAGTGTAAAGGAATAGGATATGGGCGAACTCGAATCGGTGTATCGTCAGTCAGAATAATGTCATGTTGGATGACTGACGTATGACCTGGGATGTCAGTGAGGACATCCTCATACGTGTGTAGAATTTTAGAGACTTGCTGACGTTGATCATCAGTAAGAGTAGATGAGATAGTAACATCATTCCATTTCTCAGTGGAATGGAGTGGTACAACTGGTATTGGTAGTTGTACATCATCGAAAGAAGATTCCTCTTCTTGGATGACTGACAAACTAGAATAGTGTTGAATAGGTGGTGTAGGATCGTCAGTTGCTTGGAACACCGATTGTAGATAATCAGGACGTGAGTAATACTCCTTCAACATGTTAATGTGGAAGGTTTTATGTTTGCCATTAACATCAACGATGTAGTCGACATCGGATATTCTTGAGATGATCCTGAAAGGACCTCTCCAGGTAATTAAAAGACGATTGTTATGCGCAGGGAGTAATACAAAAGCTTCATCACCAGGTATGAGCTGGCGAAGACGTCTATATTTGTTTGCAGATAGACGAGCTTTTTCTTTGGCATGTTCGGATGATGCAGTAGC
This sequence comes from Oreohelix idahoensis, assembly GCA_024509875.1. Classification (NCBI taxonomy): domain Eukaryota; kingdom Metazoa; phylum Mollusca; class Gastropoda; order Stylommatophora; family Oreohelicidae; genus Oreohelix; species Oreohelix idahoensis. Next base: position 232,341 of record JAMPIV010012473.1, read on the forward strand.
TAGTCTACAAGCATCTATGATTTTCTTTCTAAGAGAGATCACATACTCATAAGAGGATTGAGTTTCCTCTTCAATATTCTCATCCACCAATAAGTCGTGGATTAACGACATCGGACCGCGTGGTTGCATGCCAAAAACAAGCTGGAACGGAGAAAACCCCGTTGCTTGATTTTGTACCTCGCGATACGCAAAGAGACAAGCGGGTAGGACCCGATCCCAGTCTTGGGGATGGTCTTGAGTCATCTTACCCAACAACTGCTTGAGTGTCCTATTGAGACGCTCAATTAACCCATTTGACATCGGATGATAAATAGAACTAAGAGATCTGTCTATACCTAATGTCTTCATAACTTGAGACATGGATTCAGAAATGAACTGAACCCCATGATCCGACAAGATTTTCCGTGGAAAACCAATGCGTGAGAAGATTAACATCAATGCCTCTGCTACACTGGCAGATGAAGTGTTCTTGAGAGGGATGGCCTCAGGCCAACGAGTGCACATATCAATGCACGTAAGAATATGCGTATGCCCTCTAGCAGATGGAAGCATTGGACCAATAATGTCAATGGCCATTTTATCAAATGGTCTAATCGGGATGTCCGCAGCTTGAATAGGAGCCGCATGAAATGGACCCCGTACCTTAACTTCTTGACATATCAAACAGGACCGACAATAGAGAGTAACATCTCTATGGACGCCTGGCCAGTAGAATGCCGAAAGCACTCTGGATTTGGTACGCGAAAAACCCATATGGCCCGCACATTGCGAGTCATGAGCATGTCGTAATATACGAGATCTCATACAGGATGGGACAAGAATCTGAGAACATAAGGATAAATCCTTTTCCCGTATTACTCTAACCAAAATCCCATTTTTAAGTATAAAGTCATGTCTAGATTTTGCAAGTTTGTTGCTTGTATTCTTTTTGTTAACATACTGAAAGAATTTTTTTAATGAATTATCATTCTTTTGCAATGTTGCAAACAACTCCCGTGAAATAGGAGCATCATCATCACAAGTGGTATGAACTGTAGGTTCAATAGGTGTATCATGCGACATATTAGTAGCTTGCGCTCTAGTCACTACTGCATTTGCAGTTTGAATATGTCGCTCTTCCCATTCAGCTATTTGCTGAGGTGTACACTCTTTAATACCATGTATGCGACCCAGTATTACATCACAAATTGGGTTAGGCAGAAGACATGCTTGGATCTTTCCTGTAAAGAAAGGTGTGTTAAGATCAATAATAGCAGTGGGAAATGTTTCAATAGTGCCACCAAATGTTACACATTTGACAACCCGGCCCGTGGCACAACTTGGGTTGATCAGCGAAGTCCGGACACCGATTGTTGTACAACCTGAGTCAAATAGGAGAGAGCATGAAATATTATTGACAAATCCCTTGTGAAACTTAAGAGAGCCCTGTCCCTGGTGTACTGACGCAGCAGTGGCTGTACAGACTGCAGGCAGGCTAGGCAAGGTATGTCCGCAACGCAGCGTCGTGATCGCCTTAGGCTGGAAAAGAGTCGAGCATTCTGGACAGTCTTTCACCTGGGAACAATCTAGAGAACAAGACATAGCATTGTGAGTTTCAGCTACTTTACCCTGTTCAATGTTAGCCTGTGTATCATTAAAAGCAACATTAGAATGTCTACCTGTATTATTCGACGATCTATCTCGTCGGCGCGATCGATTGTGATTTTTGTCATTAAAATTGCCATAATTGTCGTTTCTGCTAGAGTTAAAATTTGGATTAGTCCGATAATTTGTAGAATGATCGTTATGATGTTGGTTAAATGGTTTATTTCCAAAAAATTGTCTGTTTTGCGGACCCTGAGACCTTGATCTCCAGTTTTGTTTATTATAATGTCCTTGATTATTTTTAAAATAATTGTTACCAAAATCTCGCGATCTGTGAGTTTGGTTCCAAGAAACATTAAATGGAGCAGATTGTTGAAATTGCTTCCCTTTGTAAAAGTTATCATTGTTGAAATTATGATTATTTCCCTTATTGACATACCTATCAGCACTAAAAGAACGATTGCGTGAAAAATTGTTTTGTTGTGCTGCAAAAGCAACAGGCAATTCACTCTTAATCTGCGCGTTACTTAGATCCATGTTTGGGTGAGCAGTGCAAAAATTTTTTGCATGTTCTTCTAAATTTTTCATAGATAAAGGTTTCCGTTCGTGTAAAAATGCGAGAAATGTAGGGTTTACCGACGAAAGTACCTTATCGCGCATCAGTAAATCAAAGAGACCTTCATACGACTTTTCAATTTTGGATAATTCGATCCATCTTTCTAATGTTAGTCGTATCTGTGACAGAAAATCACTAAAATTTCTGGCAGATTGAGGTAGTAATGTGTGAAATCTCAAACGATATTCGTTTTCTGTCATTTGGAATTTTTGCAGAAGTGCTGCTCTAAGAGCATTGTAGTCATTTTTCTCACCAATGCTGGTGGTATGATAAACTGCTAATGCATCTCCTGTAAGTAATCTGGATAAATATGTACAGTATAGCGCTTTATCCACGTTATAAGACCCACAAGTGGCCTCAAACCTATCTAGGAAGAATATTACGTCATCAGACGGGGGATTAAATTTTGGTAATTTAAGGTGAATTTCCTTAAAATTATCATGTCTGGATGAAGTTTGGCTTTCAAAAGTTCTCTGAGAATTAGCTTCCTGAGTTAACCTAAGTCTCTCATATTCTGACTCTGCTAATTTCAGTTCATGCTGTCGTTTTTTTTCATTCTCTTCCATCTCAAGCTGAAGTCGTTTTACATTTTGTTCCGCTATCAATCTTCTCTCTTCCATTTCCTTTTGTTTCTGTTCCATTTCCTTTTCAGCTATTAATCTTTTTTCTTCCATTTCTTTTTGTTTCTGTTCCATTTCCTTTTCAGCTATTAATCTTTTTTCTTCCATTTCTTTTCTAAGTCTTTCTTCAGCCTCCTTTTGTTTCTGTTCTGCCTCTCGCAGAAATCGTTTCTCTTCCAGTTCAGCGGCTAATCTCATTTTTTTCTCATCTTCCTCAGCTACAATCCTTTTTTGATCTGCCTCAAATTTCATCTTCTTCTCTTGTTCCTCAGCCTCAATCCGTTTTTGATCTGCCTCAAATTTCAAATTTTCCAAACGTAAAGTTTCCAATCTTCTCTGATCAGCTTCTATTTCTTGAGCTTTCTTATATTCTGACAGTGCAAATGCTTTAGCTTCATCAGGAGCCATCTGAAGAGCTTTTGCTTGCTTAATGAAATAGTCTAAGGTAGCCATTTCAATATTATTATGTAATAATACTACTTAAAAGTGTTACTACAACTAGTGTTCTTCGTTCCTGTTCTAGAACGGTAAAATCAATTTATATAATAGGCAATAATATTAATAATTAATAATGTAATTTATAACATGTAATGGTGTGAAAGCAGTAATGTGACAGACAATAGCACAATAATGACACGACAAGATATTCAAAACAAACGAAGACGTTCGCAGAAATCCAATTAAAATAAAATGAGAAACTAAAATGGAATGTCGTAAAGAATTACGATGATAACTGCGATTAAATAATGCACAAGACAATTGACAACACAGTGTAAAAAACATAGGTTTTGTAAAAAACTGAACGACAGGAAAGGTGAGATGGACAATAATCACATACAAAATACATTATGAAACTAAGGTACAAGTAAAAATAGCTACCAAAAACAACAAGTAAACGTGACACTACAGCTAAAACAGACAGGTGTCACAGACCACCAGACACAGTGGACCTAGAATCCTTCTACGCTCACGCGTAGGAACATTCCACTGCGGGAAGTCTGCAAAATAATGTCCTACAGAACGTCTGACGAAGAGCCCGAATTGACTTCGAGATGGATCTCGTTCGTCAGATCTACCTCCCAACCTCCCGCAAAGAATACACAACATATAACACATAACACGGAAAATATGAAAGTGGACATAATCAATTAAGGCACAGCTAATAGTAATAAAGTGTATAACGGATACAAGTTATACTTAGCTCGCGTGCAGGTAAAAATCAAAGTGCCTTGTCCCCGTGTATGTACGTTAGAGGATGCAATACTTCGCTCTGCGTATATCAAACTAGCTCGCACGTAATAATGATGAAGAGATGATCTCCAAGTAATCAGTCACTGTGAAACTTGACGTGGAGGTTGATTGAAGACCTTGAGCATTTGAGTTGATTTTGATTCATATTCCGCTAGGATCCAAATTGAGATGATGTCGCCTTGAAAGTAAACATTCTTCTTTTCAAACGATCAATTGGATGGGTACGTTCCTTTGAAATCACTTCCAGACCGCACTGGCCTACCAGTTATTGTTGGTGTCGTTTTCATAGTGATGAATTGAAACGCGAATGGTTACAACGGAATAAATGTCAACAATGTTTTTCAAACGAAAACCAACCAGTATCTTGAATTGGGTGAACTGGTCAAGTATTGGCAGCACACAAGTCGTTGGTAACTTTACATAGATTTTATTCACCAGGACACGAAGTGGACAAGACGGACATCGTCACAGGCGCAAAGATCACACGACAACATATTAATTATTGCTGCTAAAGTTCCTGAAGATTCTCTTCTAGTAAAGACCTCTGTCCATAGACTAAGGGTTACAAAACTGTTACCGTATAATATCCTTCTCAGTCACGACCGTTGACCTTCTTTCAAGGACGTCTATCATGGTAACGTATTCATACTCTGGGATGAAATCTTCCATATTACATTTGTTAAAATTCCCAGACGTTCATCCTACATAGCGTTGTACATCATATAATTTCACACAAAGTCATATACGATAATCCTATCAGTTAAAGGCTTTCAGTTGGCTAACCTCTCTTTACATCCGAGCCACGACTTTGGCATTGAAGCATGTAACGGCATTTAAAACATGTGCATAAGGTAAACAATATAACTTCTTCTACTCGTAGGAATTCTCCGTCTACGATCCAAATCTTAAAGGCAAGCGACTCTGTAGATCCATTCTAGGAATGATAAAATTCCCGCTAGATTAGTAGTAGAGCGGCCTTTTTATGCAGCATTAAAATAAGAAGTGTGCGATAACTTACGTGACATAACTGCGATTGGCTTCGACCTGAAGTCCAATACAAATCACAATAATAAATGGCTTTCTTCAACATGCCATTGGATACACAATATAAAATTACAATCATGGACACAAGCCAGTTCCATGTTTCCACTTCAAAACCTGACGTCACAAACTACTCAACTAGGTTACACGTGCGTCCAAAGCAACTCACACAGCATTGTGCACGTCAGTGCGTGAATCAATCGAACGCACAAATAATATAACTATCTCAAGACTGGTGCGTACATTTGGTAGGACCGACGACTACCCCCTTAGGTAATAAATGTACGTAACACGGAGACATCCATTTTGGACCTTCCTAAGCATGGACTGAGAGTCTGACACAATAACTGCTCTGGCTGAGTTTTACAGTTGTGTTCTCAAAAGAAGATTTTCTGGTTCCCACAACCGATGAGGTTGTATTTTATTTCACACTTTTAAATATTTAATAATTACCAATAAAGCAGCAAGGCGAATGCACCTGTATTACCTTACACAAGCGTAAATATGTCAACTTGTTATGTTTTTTATCTTTTTTTTGGACTTACTAATTTCAAAATAATTATCTACACAGGTTTCGATGACGTAGTGTACACTCAGAACATACGTCATAGTGTCAAGGAACTGGATCGTTTCCGGGAAGGAAGAGCAGAGAATGTAAATAACTGTGACACCGTGGCATCCACAGAGGAGGGAGCTGCGGCCGGAGCATCACTCCGATACGACCTTATTCCATCTGATTCTCCATATGATAATGCAATGACTGCTCTACATAAGAAAGGATATTCAGAGACTAAGGCTTGAGTTATTCTAATTACTGCCATTGTAATCATTTATTTAAAACATCGTTTACAAAATGTCATTAACTTTGTATCATCCAGAAAATATCGGTATTAAAATAAGTATTTTCTTAACCAGTCATATTGTAACGCAGTGCGCATGCTTTCATGACGTCATTCAAATGGTATATTTGTTTTGTAAATTTGGAACGCCATAGACAATCGTAATGATGTCACATATTGACTATTTCAGGTCGTTGTTACAAATTTCAACTATCATTGCAGCTAAATGACCAATTTGTCCAGTTCAGTTCATATGTTACTTTACTTTACGTTTTCCTTCCACTATTGCCGTGAAGTGTGGTGTGAACAGTTCATATGTTACTTTACTTTACGTTTTCCTTCCACTATTGCCGTGAAGTGTGGTGTGAACAGTTCATATGTTACTTTACTTTACGTTTTCCTTCCACTATTGCCGTGAAGTGTGGTGTGAACAGTTCATATGTTACTTTACTTTACGCTTTCCTGTCACTATTGCCGTGAAGTGTGGTGTGAACAGTTCATATGTTACTTTACTTTACGTTTTCCTGCCACTATTGCCGTGAAGTGTTGTGTGAACAGTTCATATGTTACTTTACTTTACGTTTTCCTTCCACTATTGCCGTGAAGTGTGTGAAGCTGAATTTTGCGTTCCCGAGCCAAGTATGCCGCCTTGGCTGGTGTGAGTACGTGTTGGTGTAGGATGTCTGTGATGTTGTCAGTTCATCTGCCTCTTGGTCTTTCTCGTTCTCTGAACTCAGAACTTCTCGTGTTGTGGCCAAGTATTGGTCATTTATCAATATCCATTCTCATGAATTAAACCATTCGATTTTCTGTGTCTCTATATACTTAATGCAGGATGTAGTTCTTACACCTCGAGGGAATTAAAGTCGGAGGACGAAATATCAACAATCTGAGATATGCAGATGTTAGTTAGTTGCTTATCCTTTACAGGACGTGGCAATCAACCCCATCTTTTATTGGCTGTTTGTGATTTTTCTAGGCAATTTTTTTCATTCAGTAGTTTGCCAATTCTTTCTGAACGGTACAGATATACAGATGACACAGTTTTAATAGCAGAGTCAGAGGAAAATCTACAAATCATTCTAGACAAAGTAGTGGAAGAGAGCGAGTTGAAAGGATTATCTTTGAATGTCAGCAAAACTGTATGCATGGTAGTTTTTAAGAAAATACAAATATCAGTGTGATCTTTGAACAGCAAAAGAGAAAAACATCAAACAAGTCAATCTCTTTAAATATTTAAGCTACACATTGATATCAGATGGCAGATGTGACACAGAGATAAAAAAAAGGATCGCCATGTCCAAAGAAGCCTTTACTAGGATGAGCAACGTAAGGAAAAACAGAAACATCACCATAACCACAAAAATTCGCTTACTAAGGGGCTACGTGTATTTTTTTTTTGTATGTTGTTAAAAACAATAAAAAATTACTTCTCTGTCTTTAGTGTTGACAGAATATTAAAGCTAAATAAAAATATGGAAACACATATTGAATGACTCTTTTATTATGAAGCTAGATCATTAAACTTGTCCATCATTTCTTTACTGGCGCCTTTCAAAGATATATGTGAAATCCGAGTAAAATAGATTGTTTGCTTCTGTATGGAATGCTTGCTTTTCTTTATATCGGTCTTCAACTCAATAGCCTTTAGCTCCCCGAGGAGCATAGGCCTTCAACAAACACAAGCCAAGTCCTCCTGTCCTGTGCCATCCGCTCATGTTCTTTCCATGTTTTCTTCATCATTTTCACCTCTGTTTCCAGCTCTCTTCTCCATGTGTTTTTTGGTCTACCTCTGCCTCTCTTTCCCTGTGGATTCCAGAACAAGGACTGCCTTGTAATGCTATCAACAGGTTTCCTCAATGTGTGTCCTATCCATCGCCAGCGTCTTCTTCTCAACTCTTGTTCCACTGTCACTTTACTGGTTCTTGTCATCAATTCCACATTTGTGACTTTGTCTTACCATGTCAGTCCTTCTATTCTACGCAAGCACCCCTTTATAAAAGGCTGTAGCGTTTTGGTTGTTGTTTTTGTTGTTCTGCATGTCTCAGTGCCATACAATAGGACTGACTTGACATTTGAGTTGAAGATTCTTATTTTTGTGTTGGACTTGATTTCTCTTGATCTCCATATGGTTCCCAATGAAATGAAAGCTCCACGTCCTTGTTTGTATTTTTGTTTTGATATCACTGTCTGTCCCTCCAACTTCGTCTATATTACTGCCAAGATATGTGTATGATTCTACATCTTTTAGTGGTGTTTCTTCAAGTTCAAACTTGTTATCATTTCTTGCATTCATTCTCATAATCTTTGTCTTTGTGACCGTATGGCCTACTACGTCGCCTTTAGCACCTGTAGTGCTACCACTCATTAGAATAATAGCAAACGCACTCAAGCAAGACCAATTCACTAAGTACTTGAGCAAGACTAGTCAGTAAAATAAACACTAGTCACAAACCCATGACATCATCAATCATGGTGTACATGAACCCATGATGTCATCAAACCTTGTGTGGACCCATACAAGTTAGACCGGAAGACATTTAGAATAGAGAGAACTTTGAACAATGGTTGGTCAATATTTCTTAGTTATTGACATTTTAGTCTAGAGACTTTACAGTTAGTTAGCTTAAAGATTATCTTAACAGTCAGTTAGACCCCCAGACCAATCATAAGATAGTTTCCGGTCTACCATCCAATTAGACATAATAACATCCGGCCAGCTTAGCACCGAATGAGTATAAAGACTAATGTATCCCATCTTCCAGGGACGAAGAGTGTTATGAACCACTTGCACATAAGGCGTTATAAAACCTTAAGGCGCGGAGCAACCGTGGCGCATCCCCTTGAGTTTATAACGAAAGCCTTTGGTTCCCACGTTTGGAACAAGATATTATTTCCACATTTCAAGACTCCTACCGACCAGGGAGCTCAGCGACCCAGCGCTGCACCCTGCTATGTGTTTTTATTGTAGCCCCTCTACTCGTCTAGTAGAAATTATAAAGTAAATACCAATTTCGAATCGAATCGAACTTTATTTTAGAATAGGTTCCACAGATGTTTGCTGGAGATTTTTTTTTTTTTTTAGGGGGAGGGGGAATGATTCTTTTTTTTTTTTTTTTTTTAAGTGAACTTTATTTTCATTTATTTGCAATTTTACAAAAACCGTGTACATGTTACAAAAATTGAAAACATTGAAAGTACATTTAAAAAAAATTCCATATGAACTCTCGTGCGTACTCTCACTTCCATCTGCACACTTAAACAGTAAATATAAATAATTAAACATTTCATTTTACAAAACTATGTGCATTTTACAAACCAAAGAATGTGATAAGGGTCATTTAACAAACCCATGAAAATTTTTCAGTGGAAAAAAAACATAACAGGTGCCTTATAAATTACAGATAAAAAACCTTCGTGAGTATTGAAACTTTCATTTGCACTTAGATGGTCAATATTCAGGGTTGTACCATTTTAAATAAAATAGGGGAGTAGAAAAGGATGAATATAGTAAACAGGAAACTTTCATGAAAGGGGGATTATTTTATCAAATTTTCGGACTGTTTTGGATTCCGAAGTAACTTCAGTGTCCAGTTGGCTGCTAGAACAAAGAAACACTTGAAAAAACTATCGTCTGGGCTGGGTATTGAAAGTCTCGCCCTTCCCGCCCCCTCTGCCAGGTAGAGGGAGAGTGGCCCTTGTGTGCTGCATAACGCTTTTCTCTTGGCTGGGCGGGTTTCAGCCACCAAAGTGGTGGTTGATTACACTCAGCCTTGAGCGGCCTTAAAGTGGCTAGACACACTGGCGACGCTAGAGATCCAAGTTAAGAGGTCCATATTTAAACAGATTTTTGTGATCTTCGATTTTCAAAGCATGTTCATTTTACAACATGCTATATAATGACTTGCGTGCATTTACCAGTAATTTTTTACACATCCACACACAAATTAAATCACATAAAAATTGTAATTTTGGAAAATGAAATTAAAAATTAGTTTAAAAAAATTAAAGATAACTTATGGTTTCCAGAACAAAGGACGGCTAGGAGATACATTAGGCGGTTCGGATAGACAGGGAAGCTATGAAGGCCACAGTCTGCAGGCCTCTATCTTAGGCGTAGACAAGTTTCAGACACGGATGTGATAGTTTAGCACCCACCACTGAGTGGCCTCGAGAAGATAGCACACAAATAGAAAATAGGAGTGAAAGGGGTAATATAAGAATGTATATATTTATATTTATATGTTTTTTTCCAATTGATTTGTATTCATATAAATCTTCTGTGACATGTAAAACTTCACAATCAAGAGAATATGTACAAATTTAAACAAAGGTGATATATTTTAAAATCACAGAAAAAAATTGCATTGGAAAACCCCGCACACACACACACACACACTCTCAGAAAAAAGAAAAACGCTAGGTAGACGTGCGGCTGTTAGAACATAGGCGCCTAGAGTGAGACACCATTGAAAACCCCGGGTAGGGGAGCAGTCCGTTACGTCCTGCTTTTGTGGGCAGGTTCAACTAAAGCCTTTCAAGAGGCAAGCACGCACTGACATGACGAGGAAGAAAGCAGTAAAGGGAGGAAGTTTTATAGCGTTTAGGCATTAACTTAAATTGGAGGATGCAGAGGAATGTTACTCTGCCGTACGGTAAACGTAGGTGCTATTGACAATGCCTTTTGGAGAAAAACAATTAAAAGTATATGGGGATTAAAATGGCGGTATTTGAAAACTGCTAAATTCCTAAAACTCCAAATCAAATATCTGTATTGTGACAGTAACATGAGTAGTTTTGTATGTGTTTCGGGAGTTGATCTTGGGAGCGTGTTAAGAAAAATAGATTTGTAAAAGTCAACGTGTTGTCCTGTGTGTGAGGTGATCATATCTTGCAATGCTTTCCTCATAGGTATGACTGTATTGCATGTGTAGTAAATATGATCTTCGGTTTCTTGAATGCGTGTTTTGCACAGCTGGCACTGTGATGTTTGTTTGGATCTGTGAGCTTGTCTTTCTGTTGTGGGTGTCATGTTGTATATGAGTCTAAAGGTAACTTCTCTTGCATTGGCAGTGATGTGAGGGTTGTGTAAGTTGGTGAAAGTGTCAGTATAATTTGTCTTGAAGTATTTCTGTCCCCTTTTAATCCTGAGATGTAACGGGGGGGGGCTTGTAGTTTGGCTAAGTGTTTGTAGATTGCTTTTGTTTTCTGGTGAATTAAGTTGTCGTGTCCGTGAATGGCTTGTATGCATGACTTGTAAAATGATGGTAGTGGGCCGAAATGGTGCGGCATTGAGTTGTTTAGTGGTCTCAGTCTGGTAAGCCTGAGCCCCATGTAGTAGTGTGTGATGAGTGTTAATGTTGAGTAGGAGTATGATCGGTTGATGTGGTATAATTCGGGTTACCACATTGATACAGGTATTATGGTCAACTCAAACCGACACAGTGTTCGGCATACAGGTCACCTTGTCCATAGAGTATTGAGGCCCCGACAAGGGACAGTGTTTATGTTGAATGAGAGTGCAAATGTACGTTATGCGAATGGGTGGTACTGTTCTGCAAAGTTGACAAGTAATAAGGCACTCATTCACTCATGTATGAAAGTCAATGATGTCTGGAACTACTGTTGATAATTTCAAACATTTAATAGGACGCAAACTCTGACGACACATATATAGTCACTGGAACAGGCTGGCAAAGAACATCACATGCTTGACAAAATGGTCTACGACATCAAATATGCATTCATATAGAATGTGGATACAACAGAACATTCGTAGCTAGTCCCTCAGGGTTCTAGTTGTATAACTTTCAGGCCTAACTGACTGATCAAGTCAATTAATGTTTGTAAACGTTTATTATAAATGGCTCCCTGACAGAACCTCTTCTGTCGAGGAGTTACAAGCCGTAAATTAGTAGGCTTAAGTGACGACAATCTTAAACCACAGTAGTGGGTTATCATAGTAGACAGATCTTTGTACCATCATCAGATAATAAGGCATTCCTGTTCTCCGAACGATGATCCGCTTAGGCAAAGGCGGGATCCAAAATGGCTTCTATCTCCAGTGAGCGTCGCTCACTGCGAAGATGCATAATGAAGCATAAGTAAAGGGCTCTGTTCATAAACATCGATAATGCTGTGTAGATTATATAGATACTAATGCAATGTACATAATAGATATCGGTGCTGCTAGCACAATGTCGTCAATAAAGAATTCAGCCCACTCATATGCAGACCATATCCCTGGCTGCAGGTCTAGGCATAACGAAAAAGTTCAGTAAATGTCTTTCGTTACCTTAACATCCTAGAAAACACTAGAAAAATAGCACACGCCATACTTTGGCGCTAAGAATATATTCTGGGGAGGAACATAGACATAATAGTCACACAGCAGACGTCGTCTTTCCCCAGAATTACACAGAGCACATATCAACGGACATCTGTCCGTGACAGCAAAAACAAGGACCCCCCATGACGGAAGTCTTCTTCGACAACCCAACAATACGACGCATGCGCAGTAGCGCGTGACCCCCAGAGTTCAACTCAAGATGGGCCGACGTCGTTAAAGACAATAAGATACAAGACCAAATCGCCTTAAAAGACAGGAATAAACCTCAACTTAGGGTATAAACATTCCCAGAAAGACTGATCTGTTCTGACCATACACGAAAAATAATTCGACGTAAATTTTAGTATTCATATAAGACCCAAGAGAAGGTAACAGACATAATAAAATGTACCATCAACTAAATCAAGGGTTATGTACCTTTGTCTATCAACAAAAAGTGTTAACAGACAAATAAATATCTTTCTATATATATATCTCTATATTCATTGCCTACAAAAGAATCTATGCGTAACAGACTACCACACCCCCCCGGGAAAAAAATGAAAATCATTTTTTTTTTCATCTAAGAGCAACATACAATAGGCTCACAACGCACGAATAATGCGCAGATGAGAAATATCAGTAATTTATATAACGCCAAATAGGCAAAATTGACGAATAGATCGACAAGTGAGAATATATCTCAACATCTCAGAGAAAGTATTTCTCTAAGTATAAATATTTCCAGAGAGGTGTCACCAACTTATACTACAATACTGGCAATATCAAAATTCATACAAAGAATTCATACAATAATTCCATATTAGGTACTATGAGTTCATGATTACCAAAGAAGAAAAATATCAAAAGACCAGCGGTAAATATGTATTAATGAACCGCTAAGTGGTGATACAATCAATATATCATATATTACAAATGTGTACATATTTTGATATAGAAAAGAACCATTGTAGGGTTAGACGTATTAGAAAGTCCAAGACATAACAGTTAGGTGGAATCATGTGGGCATCTACCGTCACAACGAGATCTATCACCAGTATTGTTATTTGCTTTGTTGCAACTATTGTTCTGGTTTGAACCGCAGTTTTCACAACAGCGATTGTGATTTTCCCTTTGTTGAAAATATCTACCAGATTGATGTTGTTTTCTTTGTGAACCATTATGATAGCTAGAATAGTTTTTATTGTGGCTATCCTTCCGAAAGTTACCAAATTCGTTGGAACCATAACCATGAGGGCTATCAGATCGCCTCCAATTCCTAGAAAACGAGCCTCTTTGGCATGAATCAGTTTGATCCTGTCCAAAGTTACGCTTACTTTTCTTAGCGAAATTCATTTTATTTTTGCCTTTGGCAATGTGTTTGAAAGGAGCATCACACTGTTTGTGCTGAGTATGATGAGTAACAGGGATAATAGGGTTTTTATTGTTCCGAACATAATCGTTCTCATTTCGGGAACTAGTACTAAAAGTTTTATTCCCCGATACAAATTTATCAGAAATTTGCGAAGTCGATGCTTGATTCGTTAGGGGAGCCTTATTATGACATTTTTCAATGTTGTTACCCTGATCTGAAGGACTAACAATATGATTACTTTTGTTATTTGTTACAAGTTTATCAAGACTGACTATCACAGTCGGATTACTCTTATTGGCCTAACGCCAACAATCATTCCTATTAGAGGCAGCATCGTTATTACGTGGGAACCCATATTTGCCACGAAAGGATTTCCTTGCATTGAGTGCATGTGGCTAACTCTTTGCATTAGCAACATGTTGACCATCAGGTTTATGTTGAAATCTATCCACTTTGGTAATAGATAACATCTTATTGTATAAAACAATATCCAATAAACCGTCAACTCTTTTACGAAGTTTTGTAACTTTCATTTCTGTCATAGCTTTCTCTCTAGCAACAGCTTTATGCATTTTCTCATTGGTTTTAACTTCTCTGTTATAATCCAACCTTGTAACATGTAACTGAGAAGCCAAAGTCTTTTCCTTAACAATACTATCTTTAAGATCCTTTCTTAATATTGTCATGTGAGATGTAGCTTCTAAAACCTTAGCTTTCTCTTGAACAAGTTCAAGTTTGAGTGCTTCCATAGCACTATGATGAGTAGTCATAGGTTCATCCACTTTCTCATCTTTTTCTGGCTTCGCCTTCAACTGTGTTAACTCCAGTTGTAGTAACTGAATCTGAATCTGTAATTTCTTATTGTCCATTTTTACTTGTTTCAAGTCCCCGGTGCAAGCATTTTCTTTACAATACTGCTCGTATTGAGCCAAGCTCATATCACTTTCTAACCACTGTTCATATTTAGAAAAACTCATCTCATCTTCAAATTCCTTTTTCTCCTTCATTTGAGATTGTTTTAATTTATTCTCATGAGGAAGAGCTAATGTTTCTATAATTTTCCACAGTAGTTTTAAATCAAGCGTGGAAGAGTTCACTTTATCCATCTGGTTATCCAATAATTGTTTTAATGAGGTTATCTCATCCTCTAACTCTTTTTTCTGTGTAAGAGGTAATCCAGCAGATTTATCATCATTCGCTGTCAACAGCGTCAACTTACTCCTTAATGTAGCATTTTCACAATTCATTACTGATAACTTATCAGTAAGAGCTTTCTTATCACTTTGAAGCTCATTTATCGTTTTTTTCAGTTTCACAGCTAAGAGTTTATCTTCATGTTCTCTCTGCCGCTGAATTTTTCTCTCCTCAAATTCATCAATTTCTCTGTCTAATCTATTTTGTTCAGCCTCAGCTTCTCTGTCTAGCTGCATTTGAATATTGTCATATTCACGAAGCACAAATTCTTCTAACTTATCTCCAGTCATCCCAAGGGCTTTCCCTTGCGTGATAAAGTAGTCTAAAGCCGCCATAATGTTTAATAATATGTGACTAGTTACCTGAAATAATAATGCAATCTATTTCGAAGTAAATGGAAACAAGTTCTTAATAAACTTTATTAATCAGCTCACTTTATCCCAATCTCTGTGGGAGACAAGCCTTTATTAAGGTCTTGTATAATCAACTGTATAATAATAATCCACCACCAGTTGATTTTATACCACAAACTAGCACGTGTTGATCTGGATGTTTGATGATGCCCCCTACGTGTTTGATTCTAAATGATTGGATCTTTGTCTGTATGTCCTGGAGTGCAATCCCTCCCTGTTTCTTTTCTTGTATGAGTGTCTTATGTTTTATGCTGTAGATTGTGTGACTAAAAATAAATCTTCTGATCTGTTTGTTTATGTCTGTAATAGTCTGTTTCGGGGTGTCAAAAACTGTGGCTACGTATAATAATTTGGGAATGACATAAGTGTTTACAATCGTGCTTCGTCCAAAAATTGTTGTGGTTTTGAATTTGTATCTATGTAGCATGTCTGTCATTTGTGTTGCTAGGTTCTGCCATGTGTCTTTGTGTGTGCGGTTTGGGTGTGAAGGAAAGGTGATGCCGTAGATTTTGATGTTGTTTGTTGGTACAAGCCCAAATGGAAAGTCTGTTTTGTTTTTCCATTTGCCTATGCCCATTATTGTTGATTTCTGTACGTTGACTTTAGCTCCGCTACCTTTACTAAAGTCTGTGAATGTGTTTAGAATGTTTGCAATAGACCTATCGTTTGGTGGGGAAAAAGGTGGTGTCGTCTGCATAAGCAATCAGCTTCTGCTCGCCTTTCCCTGGTATAAAGGTGCCCTTAATAGAGCTTTCCTTTCTAATTTTTTCCAGCATGGGTTCTAGTGCTAGAACGTAGAGTAGGGGGAGAGACTACACCCCTGCCTGACGGATCGCGTTAGCCTGAAAGTGTTGGTAAAAGTGTGATTCACCAAAACCTTGCTTTCGGGCTTCGCGTAAAGGATTTCAATCCATCTCCTAAAATTGCCACCTATATTGCAATGTAGTAATGTTTTGTGAAGGTATGAGTGTGATATTCGATCAAAAGCTTTCTCTTGATCGAGAGATAGGATTGACGACTGACAATCCTTCTCGTGTGTGTAGGTGATTATGTCTCTGATGAAATGTGTGTGCTGGTGAATATTTCTGTGTTGGACGCTACACTGCTGGTCTTCATGTATAAGGGTGGTCATGAAAGGTTTTAGTTTGTTTGTTAGCGTTTTTGTTAAAATTTTGTAGTCTATGTTTAAGAGAGATATAGGTCTGTAGTTTTTAAGGAGTGTATTGTCTGAGTTGTCTTTAGGTATGAGAGTGATGTATGACATGTTCAAGCTTGGTGGGAGTTCTTTGTTCTCGAAAGCTTCTGTGTATACTTTTAATAGAAGGGGGCCTAAGATGGGAAAAAAAAGTGTTGATAAAATTCTGCTGTGAGTCCGTCTGGCCCTGGTGATTTGTCTTTTTGCATAGTGTTTATTGCGAGTGTTATGTCTGTAAGTGTCAGCTCGGCGTCTAGACCTTGCTTGTCGTCGTCTGATAGTTTCTTTGTAAAGTGCATAAATGTGTCTTGTATGCGTGACTGGACGTTTTCTTCTGTGTACAGGTTTCTGTAGTAATCTTCAAAAGCCTGTATTATGTTTTGTGTTTCTGTCTGTGTGGTTCCGTCTAGATCTACTATTTGCCCTACCTGTCTGCAGCGTTGTATGTTTTGTTCTATTGCCATGTATTGTTTACTGGGCGTTTCTTGTGTGATTGTGTTCAGTTTCGTCCGTAGTAGGGCGCCCTGAAACCTATGGTGCTTGTATTGTTGTAGCTGGTCTTCTAATGTGAGGATGCTGGGTGAATTCCTGTCTGTTTGTTTTGTGAGCAGTATTGCATCCTCTACTAGTTTCTCTTGTTTTATCCTATCTTTGTGTATCCTAGCTGACATTAGCTGCGTTCGTTCACGTAATGTGTTTTTTAGTATTTCCCAGTGGTGTTGTATGTTTTCTGTTGGCACATCAGTTGTGTATGTAAGGATGAGTTGAGTCATATGCTCCGTGTATGTTTTGTTTTGGAGTAAAGTGTTGTTGAATTTCCAGTGTGGAGAGCGTTTGAAATGTGTGCTTGCCTGAGTAGAACTAATGGCAGTGAGTATTGCTTTGTGGTCTGTAAACTTTAGAGTGTCTGGTAAGTGTCTGGCCTGAATTATGTGGTGTGTTGATGGTATATAGATTCTGTCTAATCTTGAGGCTCTGTTGTGTATTTTGTTTGCGTTTGCGTGAGTGGTGTCCGTGCTTTGGGGATGTGCGTGTCTGTATGCGTCTGTTAGGCTGTGGGTGTCTATTATGGTCTGTAATATGTCTAGTTGGTGCGTGTCTTCTCTGTTGGTTCTCCTTATCTGTGTTCTAACCTCACCACCTATCAGATCAATATCTGTTAAAACACAGTTAAAATCACCGCCTAATATAATGTTGTGTCCCCTGTATAAGTGTGTAAGTAAGTTATCTAGACTATCATAAAATTGCGGCTGGTGACTGTAGTTTGCTGGGGCATGTATGTTAACTATCGTGTATGTGTGTTTCTTATTCCCTACGTGAACTATGGCTATTTTACCATCGGTATCCCTGTTGTTCCCAAGTATTTCCCACCTGTCTGATGTTTGTAGTATAGTTGTTCCTGAACCAGTGTTGTGAATGGCTAAGCTAAAACAAGAATGCCTTAGTCCTAACTGGGTTGTGATCTGTGATGCGTGTTCGTCTGTGTGTATGTTGGTTTCTTGTAACAGTATAAAATCTGGTTTGTGTTTGTCGTAAAATACAATCTGTATGTACAACACGCCCACATATGGTCTCGCAAATTCCCCCCAGTTGTAAGACTAGTGACCACTTTTATAAGAATAAAATAACACAGGAATCACCGCGCCACCAAAGTACTAGTTTTTTTTCTCGGTCTCTAAAGAGTTAACTGTCATGAAATATTCTAATCCACATATATAAATTAAAAGGTAAATGTAAAGCCTAACAAATAAATTTAATAAAAGGAAAGAGAAATGGTAAAGAACAGTGCTGTCACAATGACTGTACGCAAAATCCCCCTTGTTTTCTACTTCGTCTGCAAATTGTAACGCTTTCACGTTGATAGTAAAAGCCTACTGTATTATTACCCGCTTTCTTCAATGAAACGTGTACTGACCTTGAGATACGCAAGCTGATCAATGACCTAGATTTAATATTTCATTCATTCCATACACGGCGTAACTAAAAGACAGATAAAGCAGGAGAGAGAGAGGGGCGAATGAAGGCACGAAGCATGCAATACTAAACACGCGTCGCGCGATACACAATTGCTGCCATCACGCGTGTAAGGCCACATGCACTAACTTTTTTTTCAGACGGACAGTGATAAAAACACTAACCTTCCCAGAGTTAGGTTTTAAAAAACCTGGAAAACGCTTATTAGGAAAGATGACATTAGATGGGTTTACGTTTGAAAACATGACAGTACCCAGACACCACATGGGGATGGAAGTGAACAGGAGGTGGTAGAAAATGCACATTTTGAACGCAGCCACCTAGCTCCCTTAGATTGAGATATTTGGGTTCCTTAGGGCTTGCTGACAAAGAATATGTAAAACGTTACGCAAATAGTCTAGGAATTACCAAATTATAACGAAAATAAAATAGTGGGGGTGCCTGACAGCATGAAATCATTTCTGCTCATAAAATTTTTTTTATAACGTGTTTGAAAAAACCTTACGTTACGGAAATAGCCTACCATGTTAACTCCTATTTGATTGGAGCGCAACAAATGTAAGACTAAACACGATTGGTCGGGCTATAAATACTATCTTGTGTTGTCAGGGGAAACGTGAAAAGGAGTATTTTTTTTGAAAAGATGTGTAGACATGGTTTCATTGGTTAGAGCTGCGAATATACACAATTCAGAGCGTCTGTTCATTGCCACATCTTGTAATAAACCTACTAAGAAGCAGTGCGTTGAGCACCAGTGTATATTTTTTATAAAATAAAGCCTGGGACATCGGCAGATCGGAGTTGTGCTATATTCATTGCCAGTCAACGAAACTGTTTATTATTTCCATAAATTGTGGTAAGCTTGAAATATTCAATATCTTTTAATGAAAATTGAATGTAAATTGATAATTTATGTCTGTATATATGTGTAGTTCAGTAGCGAACATTATGTAAAGCCTATGGTACTCCAGCCTGAACAGAAGGTGTCGGAGGAAAGTAAAACTGCATGGAATGGCCAAACAGTACACTGACACCTAGATTATTGACTAGAAAGAAATAATGCTGGAATTGCAGAGGCGTAGTAACCATTAGGGAGGGAAATACTGGTATAAAGTATTTCAGATGAAGCTGACAGTTGGCCTAACGCTCTGAACTCAATGTTTGTGAGGTATTGTGCTCAGTGTAGAAATAGAGTGTAAATTAGTTCTGACGTAGAAGGTAGAACCTTCTTGTTTCAGGGACCGTGGTCTTAAAGTTATTGAGCAGCACCTGGTCAGAGCTTTGCTGAAGCCAGAGGCGGACAGCATACTCCTTGGTCCATATAGCAACCAGTGGGGTGGCTCCAGAACTCATTAAATTAATCGAGCAGAGGAGTCTTTTACTGCAGTCATCACGAAAGATAAGAGAGTGTGGCCATGGAGCTCAACATTATGTAACCCCATCTTAAAATGACAGTGTAAAATAAAATTAAGAGGGGAATTTAATTGTTTTAATATCAGGAACTGAGAACATCTCCAATACTAGTTCCAATAAAGACAAACTATTGAAGTCATGATGACAAATACCAACAGAGCTTGAACAAAACAAAACCAGTATTACCTCATATTACTACTACATAACTGACACACATAGGATACTATTAATAATATATGTCACTACAAGATTCATATTAATAAATTCTGTACATATAACTTGTAATTAAAATTGATTGTGATTCCTGGTTCCCTTTGTATTTGAATCAGGACACATATACATTCATGACAGCACTGAATACATATTGTTATTTGAAAAGTTATCAGTGACTCCTTTAAGATATCCTCGTAGAGTGTTTTATGTATGTGAGTGTCACAGTGTTGTCAAGTGTGGTGGAATAAATTAAATTGTTTATCTGTCTGTTGTTGTTATGACTTACACTTCATCATACACATACCCTAGACATATAACGTAGTCATCACACTATTCCAGAATAATTCTGACTGAGGTATACATATGTGGCAGCAAGTAAGGTTATCTATAATACACTACTCTTATTAGATATAGATACCTTCACAGCTGATCTCAGTCAGTACACTAAGTCCCCTATAAATATTTATAACATCCCACTTCACCACATTAACGCATAAAAACGATAGAACGAATTAATGCCAATGTGACGTCACAGACTTGCAAGCCTTTAACCAAAACGCACGTTTGAATGTTAGTATCGTTAGAAATTGTTTATTTCTTGGAAAAGGCAAGGGAGAGAGAGGGGGAAATGCATAGAGCCCGTTTGAATTTTAAAACTGAAACTAACTGGCCAAATCGAACGATAGGAAAAATAAAGACTAAAAATGACGATTAAAATGCTACTAATTAGTTATTAGATATATCATATTCTTTAGTCTAATATATCATATTACTGTAGGAAGAAAGATATATTATTGGCATTGTCGCAAAATTGGTTTCAATTCATTGCAAACGTGTTCGTGTAGTTTTATAAACCTGTCAACGATCGATTGTCAACAAAGCGACCGCTGTCAAAATGGCGGTGTATCAGCGAAATGTGTATCAGACAGAGGAAATCGCCAAGGATATATAAAAGCAGAATGGAATCATTGTGAAAAGGATTTCACATTTTAGTCCAGGAAAGGATTGTGTACAACTGTGTATAAGTAGAAACGGTAGGAAGTTATCCTTTACGGAGATATATGCGTATTTCGGCTGCCCATAGTTATGCTGGAAGCCTGTAAACCCACTTCTGTACTAAATACTAAAATCAACATATAACAGTTTGGGAAATTACATGGATAGGAAGGTAGAGATTTATCAACTGTATAAAACAAGATAAGATGGAACAGTATGGATAATATATAAGCCGAGGATGAGAAAGGAGAATTTCAGTCAACGCACAGATCGGCTGAAATCGTTGTTTCGGGAAAGTTTTTCAGCCGAGGCTTAAGCTGTGACGTCAGTACCCTCATATACGCCCGCGCTAGACTTATAAGTAGCGGAGTGGTAAACTCAGAGACACACAACGAAAGAGGTTTGAGACAGACTGGAGGCAGAGTTTCGCCACTACCCATGTACCATATGAATTGTGAGCGGATCGCCAGAAACATTTTTCAGTCCAGTATCTGAAATCTGAGGGTTCCATGAAATAACTCAAACCATACTGTCCAGTATCAGAAACCTGTGTTGTTCATCAGAGGCAATCCCACAAACGTGCAGGACCCCCAAAGAGTGAACTTCAACTGGTCATTGGCATCATTAGTGCTGGGTCTACCAATACTGATATATGCAACGGACAGTCCGTGTCAGCAGGATCAAGAGTCAGATAAGTGTCACTTAGGACACTGACCACCACAATATATAAGAAACAGCTAATAGATGAAAACAGTAGTTAACCATAAAGAAGTTCAGTCAATTGATGATAGTTATTTGTAAATGCAACGGACTAAGGACAGTGATCCAGTGATTGCAGTTTTCAGTAACTTTATTACTCAAGATCTTGAAGTCTAACAGAGAATAATAGTAATTGTGTGAATTAATTTTATATATATTTTAATGCTCTGTTCCAACTAGCAGTAATAGAATATTAGTGTACATATTAAAATATTTTAACTGTACCTGAGGATTTATTCACTTCTTACAGTTGTGGTCACAGTGAATGTTCATTTTAATTATCCCCTAGAATATAAGTAATCATAAGATAGTCACAGGGAGGAGACACCTTAAATCCTGGTACTACTTCTTACCAACTGGGCCAGGGTTTTCACAGTCTGACTATTTTTATGATAACAATACACCAGTGCTTATTTCTAAGACTGGGGTATTACTTGTAAGGTCAGAACTCTTTACTGGCATAATCTTACATAAATAAATAATTTTAAATAACCTCCCGCTATAGTGGGGTCTCGTCTGCGGGATATCTTTGATATTCCAGAGCCAACTTTCTATTTCTGCTGTGTAGGACATTTTTTTTGTAAAATTTTTCGAAAGAGTTAACAAAATAGGATAAAAATTTTTTAGGAGTACCATTGAGTACAGATAAAGAAAGCTGTTTCATATATGGTGAAGTCAGTTAATTAACTTTAATTTTATTTAAGTTAATTATATTGTAGTAATTTAGTTTGAGTAAGACAGCTTACCCTACTAGACTACAGATACATCATGGCTGACTTGGTCAAGTTTAGGTCTGCCACACTGCAGGTGGGAAAAGAGCTTGGCATGAGTGGTGATGCTCTGGTCCAGTATGTCACGACGGAATGTGAAAAGTATATGGACAGAGAAGAAAAGAGATTGGAAGCATAAAGAGCCCAGAAATTTGAAGAAGAGAGAGAAGCCAAGAAATTGGAAGCAGAAAGAGAAGCCAAGAAATTGGAAGCAGAAAGAGAAGCTAAGAAATTAGAAGCAGAGAGAGAAGCCAAGAAATTAGAAGCTGAGAGAGAAGAAAAGAGGTTACAAGCAGAGGCTGAGAGAGAAGAACGGAGGTTACAAGCAGAGAGAGACCATGAGCTGAAAATGAGACAGCTTGAACTTGAACTTTAGGCTGGAACTAGCACCCGTGGTAATAGCTCACCTCGTTCTGAGAATAGCTCGTTTCAGAACACGGCAAATGGAGCCATGAATTTCCACCTAGATCCATTTATTGAAAAGGAGGACGCAATTGAGTCGTACCTGGATAGGTATGAAAGGATAGCCTCTACATATGGACTGGAAAAGGAGAAATGGAGTCTAAAGTTGTCTCAAGGATTGAGAGGTATTGCATATGATGTGTTTCTGAAACTCCCCAAAGAAGATCAGGAAAATTATGAAATACTAAAGCAAGCCTTACTCATCCGTTATGAAAAAAACTCTGAGGCATATAGGAAGAAATTAAGAACTTCTAAACCTCTACCTGGAGAAAAATATAACCAGTTCTCAGCTAGACTAGAAACGTATTTGTTGAAATGGAGTAGTTTAGGTAAGTATCAGAAAACCTATGAGGATCTGAAAGAAATGGTTATGTTAGAGCAAGTGAAAGATTCCATGCCTCCAGAAATGAGGAAATTCCTGATGGAACAAGGAGCGGAGAGGCTGGAAGACACTTTGAGATGTGCAGAGAGATACCAAGCAGCTCAAGCTGAACTGGTAGGAACAAAAAGAAAGCAAGAAGAAGGATATAAGCCACCACAACATAATACCAAGTTTGACCAAATGGACCAACCGTACAGATATAAGCAAAGCTGGGATAATAAGGACAAGAACCCTCAGACTCAGGAAAATAAACCCTCACGAAGGGAAGAACAATGGTGTAAGTTCTGCAAAATGAACAACCACAACACTGATAAATGTGGGAGGAAAAAACCTCTTCATCATGCTGCATGCTTACAGGTGAGGACGTCTGATAGGAAGGAACTGACAGTGAGTCAGAAGAGCCTCCATCACCCACCTACACAGAAGATAGTGACTGTGAATGGCAAACAAGTCACAGGAATGTATGACACTGGTTTGTCCTATGACGCAGTCGTGTGTGCATCTCTGGTGCGCCCTGAACAAATCACCACAGAAACAGTAGGTATTCAAGGGCCACTAAAGGGAGCATTACCCCTAACGTTACCCATAGCAAAGATTCATGTCAGTTGTCGCTATGTGGAAGGGGAGATAAATGCAGCAGTGTTAGATGATCCCTTTTACCCCCTAATGTTGGGGCGTAGATATGTTTTCTTGGGAGACCCTGTAAAACCTATGGTTATGGCAGAAATCCAGACCAGGTCTGACTCCAGGAACATAGAGAGGGACACCAAATTAACATTTCATTCGACGGAAATGAAACGGGCTCAAGAAGCAGACAGCACGTTGAAGCCTTTTATTGGCAAATTATCAAAAACACATAACGCACCAAGGAAAGGACATTTCTATATGGAACATGGACTCTTGCACAGGAAAGCTGGCAGAGGGACGAAAAGTCATGGTCAAATTGTTGTACCATCCACCTATAGGAATAAAGTTATAGGCTGGGGACACATATCAACTTTGAGTGAACACCTGGGTAATGGTGCCACAAAACAAAGAATAGCCACCCAGTACAGTGCAGACCTGATAAGGAGAACTCACCAGGGACCCAAGAAATAGTTCTTCTTATCAGAAATTCTTCTTATCCAGATAAGAGTTCAAGCATATGATAATACATTTACAACGTACAATACAATAATGAATTAGCGTTAAATACGACAGATGTATGGCACAGAAAATATGTAAATCACCAAAAGTGTTAATATACAAAGTTGGCACAAATATCTAGAATTTGTACACTCTTAAATGATAAAGCACTCTTAAATGAAAAAGTCTGTAATTTTCCTCTGCACCTTGGTACCTGAGTTAATAAAATGTCTTTCCATGGCCTCTTTAAATCCAAAGAAATGAGAAATTAAATCATCTTGGCATCCAGCCTGCATTATATACATATTAATTTTATCCATGCAATTTGAAACTTCCATTTGTGAAACAGTTTGCACTGGCAACCCACAGTCATCATCATCATCTCCATCTAGGTCAGGAATGGAAAGGACAGAAGATGAAACTGTTGGCATACACATCCCTAGAATATCAGCACTGGCAAGGCTAGCACTACATGTCATTGTCAATGTTGACAAAATCTTCTGCTGAAATGTTCAGTTCCTAATATAGTCGATGAAGCAAAGGTTTCACAGAAGTTTCAATTATAATACTGCCATTACAAATATTTGATACAACCGTGTTTTCATCATCTGTATCATCTCCAACTTTAAAGCCTGCTTTTCGAAAACAGTTTGCAATAGTCACAGGCAACACATTACCCCATGCAGATTTCAACATAACAATAGCGTCCAGAAGGGTTATCTTGAAGTCTTCAGCAACCAAGTCTGCATCAATGTGACCTACAAGTTTGGACAACATTGCTGACCTATAATGAACCTTCAGATTTTGAATAATACCTTGTTCACAAGGCTGAAGTTTGGATGTCGCATTTGGTGGTAAAAATAAAAGTTCTGTTGCTTTTAGACTTTGAACATTTAGGTGGGCTGAACAGTTGTCAAGCACCAAAAGAACTTTGCGATGTTGACGTTCCATAGAATGATCAAATGCATGTAGCTACTTGGTGAAAATGTCTGATGTCATCCAGGCTTTTGAATTAGCACCAGGTATTTTTCTAAGTCCACAATACGCTGAGTTTTCTGGTGTACTAGTGAACGGGCTGTGACTGAGGGGCGACAGGCGGTGTATATTAAAAGGGGTGTCACAAACAGAATTTCGGCTATCGCAGTGGCTAGACTCGTCGGCTATGCGCAGGCATGTCAGTGTGTGTCCTTAGTTGTGATGTGCGATGGATCGAACAGAATAATTTGTCTTCTCTTTGTTACTTTCACAATTGCCTCCACGGCCGGCGGAGTTGTGGATTTTAAAGTTGCTACCATAAGTGAAATGGGTTCATTTTCGATACAAGACAACAGGAGGCTGAGACGCTTAGGAGTCATGACCCAAGTGGGCCCGCCCCCCTTAGAGTGTAAAGGAGTAATCGAGCTGAAACACTTGTCGGACGGGGGGACTGCTTCTGATGATTAGATTGCTTCCTGTTGTATCGCTCTGTAAAGAGTTTCCTATCATCACACACAATTTTTTCAAACCTTTAAAACAGCGTGGATTTTTGAATTTACCGATTACAAGTAATGGCACTTTTTCGGAACCATCCATATTTGTACACACAACAATTGTGATTCTTTCTTTCGATCCCCCCCCCCCCCCCCCCCCATGACACTTTACATTTCTGAAGGAAAAAGTCTTGTCAGGCAGCAATCTCCAAAACAATCCAGTTTCATCAGCATTAAACACATCAGCGGAATTATACCTACTCATGGCTGGTTTTAGCACTTCCTCCGTCCATGACTCGGTAGTCGTTTCATTAACAGAATGCCTTTCCCCACAAAAAGCTTTGTATGTAATGTGCCGTTTTTTAAAACGACCCAACCAGCCAGGACTGCATTTCCAGCCAGTCCCACCTTCCAGAAGTGCTAACTCTTCTGCCTTTGCAGTTAATATAGGTCCATTTACATGAACATTTACTGATCTCGCCATGGTGAACCATTTTAGGAGTGCCGTGTCAACCACATCACACGCCGCTTTTCGGTTCTTCATTCTGTGACAATCAACTTGTCCACCATAAAACATTTTTCTGTACCGATTGTTACGGTATTTTATTGGCATGGTCTGCTAGAGGTTAGCAGCATAAGATTAAGAGGTGACCACGTTTAATATAATGTAAATAATTGTTAGTTTAGTGTACGCGATACACACGATTGATTATGACGTGTGTGCGTTGGTATGTCACGCACCGTGACTAGGTTACCACACCCCTTTCTTGTATGACCGTCGAACGGATAAGACGTGTCCTTGTATTCATGCAGTGTCGGGCATGGAGTGCCACAGAGATTGTATTATAATTAATGATGGACATGGGTCAGTCAAATGTTATGATTTGGAAGAAGAATGCTACAGGTTAGTAAGTGACTAAACCTAAGTCGAGATAGATTTATAATTAATGACGAACGCATAATCTCACTGTCGGTCGCTGGGATCACCAGCCACGCGTGCATACAGTTATGTCGTTCTGTCTATTTGTTATTTGACAAGGACTGAATTGAAGATAAATCATAATTCAAGGAAGGAACAGAACTTTATATATATTTATGCTTCATGACAACCATTGTTTGAAATATTGTCTATAATCTTCTATGTAATAAATACATGTGGACTCATAAAGGACTTATCCCATTATTGAATATCAGAAGTTCAACCGTCAGTATAATGGATACAAAGCTTACACCACCACTTGCGAAATTAACCATCTATCAGCACGATGCTCTATAATGATCATGATTGACTAACTCTCCCCGCAATAACATAACACCCAACCTTGCAACGAGAAAACCGTTGGGCCCTTACGCCACAACAAGAAATAAAAACCGCCACAAATGGTGGCCAGTGTGGGGATCGAACCCACGACATTCGCGTTATCAGCACGAATCTATCATGTTTTTTCTGATCTTGCTATTATTCAGTTCATTTTTTTTTGTATAACCGTCAATGAGTCCATGTTTGCGTCATTAATTTTTGTGTACACAGATTTAACTCTATATTCAGTTAACCTTCACCCTGCTCTATATTTCCGGTTAGTAGATTTGTTTTTATAATATCAATTTTTATTGTAGAAATGTCTTGTCTCGTGGTAATATTGTTTGTTTATCCTTGGTTAACCCATTGTATTGTCTGTTTTCATTTCATCTGTTCATAATTTAATATTAATACTATAATTTCTTGCTTAATAAGAGTGTATATGAATATAATTAAAAATTTATGACTTTTAAGGAGAATTAGGGACTTTGCACCAAGTTGCAGTGGTAGTCCAAGAAATGGGCGATGCACTTTATAGCTCATGATTAAGGCATAATATAATAATATATATATTTATAAAATAATTTGACTTTTTAGTCTGTCCTGCATATAAGAGACATAGTGTATATTATTTAGTACATTTTTCCAGTACTAAATGATTTACTTAGCACATATCACTGATTGAATGATATAATACTTGAGGAATAATACCATTAATTATTAGGTGCATGATAGTAATTCAGCACCCTAAATAGATAAATATCATAACTATTTATGATATATTAACGAGTATATATGTAATATTTTCCCAACATAGTATGTCTATGTATGGAATTTACAAATAATAGTTAAATAATATTACAATTAATTAAATTGAACATTCCCAGATTAAGTTCAATAATATTGTGATTGTTTATATTGACTATTCATAGATTGAATAAGCACAATAATTACTTAGAATTTATTGGTGATTATTACATAGCCATTACGTACAATATTAACGTCAAGATGCTTAACTTAGACTATTTTATTAAAAATGGTAAGGATTTTGGAAAAAAAGGAGAACTTCTCGAGGCTTATGCATTGGCTGAATTTGCAAAATATAAGGCAGAGATGGAAGAACTTGAAAGAAAAGAGGCTGAAAGGAAAACTATTGCTAAGGCAGAGATGGAAGAACTTGAAAGAAAGGAGGCTGAAAAGAAAGCAGAATTAAGACAAGAAGAAGAAAGAAAGATAGCAAGAGATGAAATCCTACGGATTGAAGAAGAGAATAAATTGAAACGACAAGAAATCATACTGCAGCAAGAAATGGAATTGCAACGGCTTAAATTGGAAACAGCAAAACTTAATTCTCAGAGTGCTACAACAAGCCAAAATGATAATACTCAATCTGGATCTTCATCCACCCGACTTAAGGGCAATTATTACTTTAAACTACCACCATTCAAGTTACACGTGGATGACCTTTCATCGTGGCTGGCGCGCTTTGAGGATATATGTAAGGTCAATAACCTTGACAAAACTGCATGGGCACTTAAACTTAAAGAATTTCTGGATGGCGAACCTGCAAGTGCAGCACAAAATATAGATCCAACATTATCAACAGACTATGAGGCCATTAAGACGTTGTTACTACGTCGTTTCCACTTGAACGAAGAGGCATGTAGATTACGTTTTAAAAGTTTGTTGCCAGATAACAATAAAGATTTCACAGGTTTTATTGCTAACATACGCAATACTTTTAACAGATGGGTTGAACTGGCAGGTGTCAACAAATCTTACGACAAGTTAGTCGATTTGTTATTGAGGGATAAAGTATTATCTTCTGTCAGCCCACCATTCTTTGCTTATCTGCAAGAAAGAAAACCAGAATCTATTGATGAGTTAGAAAAAATTTCTTTAAATTACTGCACAGCTCATCCGAATGCTAATATTTCTGGCTCGTTGATAAGAGAACCACTTCCTGTAGCCTCCAATATGGCATATCATAATCATAACAAACCTAGAACACACAGTGTGGACAGAGGTAGGTTCAAAGGAAACTATGACATTAATTTTCATAAGGGACAGAATAACTTTAACAATAACTTTAATAGAGGAAGACAACAAACCAGAAATTATTCACCTCAGTCAAGATACAACAGTAATCCACGTAACTCAAGTTATAATCGGTCATATAATTATAATAATGGTAACAAGTGGAACAATAGCGATAATTATAACTCGAGACATCGAGATAACAGTTACAATAGAGGACAACGGGATAATTCATCCAATTATTCTCGTCATCGTTCTCATTCTCGTAGATCGACAAATTATAACCATAATACAGGGGCAGCCGTTACTACTGCTACAACCCCTGGGGTTCAGAGTTCACCTACTGATAAAAAAATACAGTCTTTGTCTACTTGTTTTGCAATGAATTATAACGTGGCAAATAGTTGCCCAACATGTAATCTTATATTTCAGAAAGCAAAAGAGACAGTTCTGAACTGCGGACACATTCTACCAGAAGTCAGTCTAGCAGTCAATGACGGAACAGGCTCGCTGATCTTCAACAGAGGAAAAGTTAATGGATCCATCGTCTCAGTCTTAAGAGATTCGGGATCGACCACGATCGGAATCCGTCAGACACTTGTTCATCCGAATTGTGCAACTGGAGAACATGTCAGGTGTATGACCTTTGGTGGAACCATAGAATGTTATCCAACAGCTATTATCTATATTGATACACCTTTTTTCACAGGCAATGTTAAAGCATGCATGTTAAGAAACCCAATTGCCGACCTTATGGTGGGATGCATACACGGAAGTAAAGATTGCACACCAGAAGAGATTATTGAATGGGAAAAAAATAATCTATGCATCGGAAATGCAGCAATAACCAGAGCACATACGAAACAATTAGAGACTATGGACACTGAAAACAAGGAAACAGATGATCATGAAAGTATCGAGATTCATTCTGCTATTGACCGAGTATCCTTTGCTGCAAAACAGAGGGAAGACAGGTCACTAACAAAATTTTTTACACTGGTCAACAAAGTTGACAATCTTTCTATGAACAAAAAAAATAGTCATTGGTTTAGTATTAAAAATGACATTTTATTAAGATGTTTTATGGATAAAACTCAGATAAGACAACAAGTCATGGTACCTTTTGCTTTTAGGCGGTACATACTTCAACACGCACATGATTCTAAGTGTGCAGGTCACATGGGTTATACTCGTACACGTTCGCGAGTATTATCTTCTTTTTTTTGGCCGGGAGTATCACGAGATATTTCACAGTACGTACGCTCCTGTACGATATGCCAAGAAGTGAAAGCACGGGGAGCCTTTCACACGGCGCCTATTCAGGCTTGTGACATATCTGTGAGACCTTTCGACAAAATGGCCATTGATATCATTGGCCCACTTTTACCATCAGCCAGAGGACATAGATTTATTCTCACTTGCATCGATTTATGCACACGATGGCCAGAAGCCATCCCATTGAAAACAACCACCACCACAGATGTAGCTGATGCACTACACCTGATCTTTTCTAGAGTAGGTTTTCCTAGAAAACTTTTGTCAGATCATGGTTCTCAATTTATATCTGAGACTATGACGGAGGTAATGAAGACTTGGCAAATAGATAGAAATCTCAGCAGCATTTATCACCCAATGAGTAATGGTGCTGTAGAAAGACTTAACCGCACACTCAAACAAATGTTACATAAAGTTACAGTTAACCATCCACAGGACTGGGACAGAGTTCTACCAGCGGTGTTATTCGCTTATCGAGAGGTGCCACATGAACAAACTGGCTTCTCTCCATTTCAACTAGTCTTTGGCGCTCCACCAAGAGGTCCTATGGGACTGATAAAAGATTTATTAATAGATTCTGAGATGACTCAGGACACTCAGTCATCCTATGAGTATGTAATTAATCTCCGGAATAACATTATTGATGCCTGTAAAATGGCAACAGCTTCATCTGAGGCTGCGAAAGAGAAAGCTAGAACTTTCCAAAACAGTAATAGACGATTACGTCAATTATTTCCAGGAGATCAAGCTTATGTGTTATTGCCACATAACAATAATAAACTACTAATCTCGTGGAACGGTCCTTACCAGGTTATCAATAAGATTTCTGATGTTGATTATGTCCTGGACATTAAGGGACATCACAAAATATTTCACATAAATATGCTCAAGCAATTTCATACTCGACCTGAACATCTACAAGCTATTTTTCACGAATTAGATGACACTTTCAGACCTACATGTCACTATTCTAATTTATCTGTTATCCAGGAAGAAGAATCTTCTTTTCCTGAGGTACAGTTAGCTTTACCTGTACCTGTAGTACAATCTAGCGAATCTTGGCGGGACGTAACCATCTCTTCGTCGGTTACACCGCAACAGCATCAAAAGATTGCTGATCTTTTACAATCTTACCCAGATGTGTTGACCGATGTTCCAGGTCGCACATCAGTCATTAGTCATGACATCACTCTTAATGATGATACTCCAATTCGGGTACATCCTTATTCTGTTCCTCTACACTTTCTTACTAAAACTACTAAGGAACTTGAACAGATGTTATCTTTAGGAATTATCGAAACTAGTAATTCCCCATTTTCTTCTCCATTAGTTATTGTCCGAAAGAAGGACAATAACATTAGACTATGCGTCGACTATAGAAAATTAAATGCACAAACGATAGTTGATAGCGAACCACATCCACTTCTCGATGACTTACTGCCACGTCTATCGACAGCAACTATATTCACTAAGATAGACTTAACTAAAGGTTATTGGCAGATACCACTAACCGAAAAAGCTAAATACTACACAGCGTTTTCAACTCCGCTAGGTCTATACCAGTGGAATGTGATGCCTTTTGGGCTTGTTAACGCTCCAGCTACCTTTGTTCGCATGATGCGACACATTTTTTCAGGTAGACCAGACATTATTACATATATAGACGACATATGCTTATTTAGTTCATCTTTTGAGGAACATTTTTTGGGTCTTGGATACGTTTTTGATACCTTAAGAAGGTACAAGTTAACTGCTAAACCTACAAAATTACAGGTAGCATTTCATGAGATCACTTTTTTGGGTCACATTATTGGAGCAGGATATATCCGAACACTACCCAGTACAGTTTCAAAAATTTTAAACATTTCCGTTCCTCAAACGAAGAAACAAGTGAGAAGCTTGTTAGGTCTAGTCCAATATTACAGTAGATTCGTACCTAACTTGTCATCTATCACGGCTGTCTTGTCCTCATTACTAAAGAAAGACATGCCAGTGAAGGTGACATGGACTGACGAATGTGACAGAATTTTTCGGCAAATAATTTATATATTTTCAAATCCACCTATTTTGAGACTAACTGATGCTTCTAAAAAGTTCATTCTTCGTACAGATGCGAGTAACTACGGAATTGGCGCATGTTTGCTCCAATACCATGACGATATCCTCCACCCAAACCTCTACATCTCACGGAAACTCAAACCACCTGAAGTCAAGTATTCAACTGTCGACCGCGAACTTTTAGCAGTCGTTTGGGCGATAACGAAGTTGGAAAAATTTTTACTAGGTGCCCCTTTCGTGGTACAAACAGACCAGAGGGCCGTAGCATCACTACAACGAGCAAATCACAAAAGTCAAAAGCTGACCAGATTTGCTATACTCCTTCAACCTTTCGAGTTCTCAATCGAGTACATCACAGGATCCGACAACGTCTTGGCGGATACTTTATCTCGAAATCCTAATGATGTCGATTCCTAATCCACGTTGTTTGTCTCAAATACAATACTATTCACAGAGAAACTTAATCAAAGGACATAGCACCATCGTTGCTTTTTGACACATGAATGAACCATTGACTCAGCTGCTTCCTAACGACAGATTATACGCAAAGTGACTGCAATCAATTGACACTATATTCGTCTTTACGCCGGGACTTTCCTGGTTTACATTCGTCACAATACTGTTTCAAAACACTTCGGAGATAATAAATGACATTCCATTCGAACTAATTCGTTATATAACTTGATTCAGAATGCTTGAACATTTTGTCTAATGGAAATTCAAAGATCAAGACTACGAATGGATCTTCATATCCAATGTTAATTACTTTTAATTTAGTCTTTAAAACTAGTCCACATTAAAATGACAAGTGAGTTAAATTTAAAAAAAAAAAAATGAAACTTAAAAAAATGAAAGAAAGAAAAGAAAACTCACACAATTCTTTGATTATATTCTTAGAATTACATGATTATATTGTATATTTAATAATTATGTCAATACATCACATACTATTGTTTAAAGTAGTTAGATAGGTATTAATAACTTAATACTACACTTACTTGATGTTCAACACACATAACTTAGTTAAATTTATACATCATTTTTTTCCCTCTACTTTATTCTTTATTCGTTATTATGTCTTTCTTTAACATATCCTCTCATTTTTCTTACATTAGATTTTCAAAAACTTTATTCTTATTCCATACTTAGTATAGTTAATTAGGTTAATTTTAACACTTTAGATTAGTCTGACATGACATTTCATCACGACATATTTTAAGTTAATTAATTATTTAATTAGAGATCAACATTACCATTATCTTTTAGTTCTTATTACAATTTATATTTATGTATGATATAAATAATTAATATATTACATGATTGTTAGTTAGTCGACATGACCATGACATTGGTTCTAGACAGAACGTCGTAGGCCATATGCCGCAATTTTGTTAAATTTTTTTTTTTTTGATATTGTTAACATTTTTGGTATTCATTCAGATGGGTTTTTTTTTGAAAAAATCTATCTAATAGATTTTTTTCCCCCAGTGGACAGGGAATTGTTACGGTATTTTATTGGCATGGTCTGCTAGAGGTTAGCAGCATAAGATTAAGAGGTGACCACGTTTAATATAATGTAAATAATTGTTAGTTTAGTGTACGCGATACACACGATTGATTATGACGTGTGTGCGTTGGTATGTCACGCACCGTGACTAGGTTACCACACCCCTTTCTTGTATGACCGTCGAACGGATAAGACGTGTCCTTGTATTCATGCAGTGTCGGGCATGGAGTGCCACAGAGATTGTATTATAATTAATGATGGACATGGGTCAGTCCAATGTTATGATTTGGAAGAAGAATGCTACAGGTTAGTAAGTGACTAAACCTAAGTCGAGATAGATTTATAATTATTGACGAACGCATAATCTCACTGTCGGTCGCTGGGATCACCAGTCACGCGTGCATACAGTTATGTCGTTCTGTCTATTTGTTATTTGACAAGGAGTGAATTGAAGATAAATCATAATTCAAGGAAGGAACAGAACTTTATATATGTTTATGCTTCATGACAACCATTGTTTGAAATATTGTCTATAATCTTCTATGTAATAAATACATGTGGACTCATAAAGGACTTATCCCATTATTGAATATCAGAAGTTCAACCGTCAGTATAATGGATACAAAGCTTACACCACCACTTGCGAAATTAACCATCTATCAGCACGATGCTCTATAACGATCATGATTGACTAACTCTCCCCGCAATAACATAACACCCAACCTTGCAACGAGAAAACCGTTGGGCCCTTACGCCACAACAAGAAATAAAAACCGCCACACCGATCCTTTTTTTTTAATCATTCCTGAAAGCGTTGATTTTGGAATGTCGAATTCCTTTGCTATTTCCATTTTCTTTTTGCCACTATTTCCACTTCTTGTAATAGCTCAATCTTTCTTTTCAAAGATATGGATTTTAACTTTCCAGCCATTTTTAGAGGGGAAATAACTCAAATTCTAACACAGACGAAGCGCGCAATTTCCGAAAATAGCCGAAAAGTTGTACAAATGTCCAGGTCCTGTATTTGAAAAAAGTTCGCCTTAAGCAGATCAAATTATATAGTCGGGCCACGTTTAATCGTTCGGCATATCCGAAAATTCGTGATAAACGGATTCCGCTTAACCGGACATTTTTTTTACAAAGACAAAGAAGAAAAATTGCCGGGGATAAACAAATTGTTCTTCACAACAGAAATTCGCCACATCCGAGATCGCCTTAAGCGGTCTGCACTGTACTACTGGCCAGGTATTACGGAAGACATTAATTGGTATGTAAATTCCTGTCCAGAGTGCACCTATGTAGATTCAGAAAGTCGACGGAAGAGCCTTCATCAAAAATCTACAAGCAAACCAGCAATCATGGGTACTCCCGAGATTTGCACGGGAGGGGAAAGGAAACATCCCACCCAGGTTCAATTACAGTCTGAACCCCATGCGCTGGAAAAAAGGAATAAAGCACGTAGCCAAAAGCAAATACCTACGAATTTCCGAGGGAAACCCGCAACCAACTATCAACGAAATGAGGGTGGTAAACCTCAAGGGAAAGCTACCGACCCCGTTTCGCCAGCAGTAAGGGACTGGATGAAAAGCCGAACAGGAAGAAGAGAGATAATAAAGGATGAATATATTCCTGGAAAACATAATGTGGGCGCAGATTTTCTCAGTCGCCATCCCACAAAGTTAGAGCAAGATAGAAGGAAGGAAAACTAACCTCGGAATGGTCGATTTGCAATTGTCTTGTACCCAATAGTTAAGCTAGATATCATCCAGCTTAAAATATGGGGGAGCTATGTCGCAAAATTGGTTTCAATTCATTGCAAACGTGTTCGTGTAGTTTTATAAACCTGCCAACGATCGATTGTCAACAAAGCGACCGCTGTCAAAATGGCGGTGTATCAGCGAAATGTGTATCAGACAGAGGAAATCGCCAAGGATATATAAAAGCAGAATGGAATCATTGTGAAAAGGATTTCACATTTTAGTCCAGGAA
Organism: Oreohelix idahoensis; assembly: GCA_024509875.1. Classification (NCBI taxonomy): domain Eukaryota; kingdom Metazoa; phylum Mollusca; class Gastropoda; order Stylommatophora; family Oreohelicidae; genus Oreohelix; species Oreohelix idahoensis. The sequence goes on from JAMPIV010012473.1 coordinate 268,526, forward strand.
AGGATTGTGTACAACTGTGTATAAGTAGAAACGGTAGGAAGTTATCCTTTACGGAGATATATGCGTATTTCGGCTGCCCATAGTTACGCTGGAAGCCTGTAAACCCACTTCTGTACTAAATACTAAAATCAACATATAACAGTTTGGGAAATTACATGGATAGGAAGGTAGAGATTTATCAACTGTATAAAACAAGATAAGATGGAACAGTATGGATAATATATAAGCCGAGGATGAGAAAGGAGAATTTCAGTCAACGCACAGATCGGCTGAAATCGTTGTTTCGGGAAAGTTTTTCAGCCGAGGCTTAAGCTGTGACGTCAGTACCATCCTATACGCCCGCGCTAGACTTATAAGTAGCGGAGCGGTAAACTCAGAGACACACAACGAAAGAGGTTTGAGACAGACTGGAGGCAGAGTTTCGCCACTACCCATGTACCATATGAATTGTGAGCGGATCGCCAGAAACATTTTTCAGTCCAGTATCTGAAGTCTGAGGGTTCCATGAAATAACTCAAACCATACTGTCCAGTATCAGAAACCTGTGTTGTTCATCAGAGGCAATCCCACAAACGTGCAGGACCCCCAAAGAGTGAACTTCAACTGGTCATTGGCATCCCTAGTGCTGGGTCTACCAATACTGATATATGCAACGGACAGTCCGTGTCAGCAGGATCAAGAGTCAGATAAGTGTCACTTAGGACACTGACCACCACAATATATAAGAAACAGCTAATAGATGAAAACAGTAGTTAACCATAAAGAAGTTCAGTCAATTGATGATAGTTATTTGTAAATGCAACAGACTAAGGACAGTGATCCAGTGATTGCAGTTTTCAGTAACTTTATTACTCAAGATCTTGAAGTCTAACAGACAATAATAGTAATTGTGTGAATTAATTTTATATATATTTTAATGCTCTGTTCCAACTAGCAGTAATAGAATATTAGTGTACATATTAAATTATTTTAACTGTACCTGAGGAATTATTCACTTCTTACAGTTGTGGTCACAGTGAATGTTCATTTTAATTATCCCCTAGAATATAAGTAATCATAAGATAGTCACAGGGAGGAGACACCTTAAATCCTGGTACTACTTCTTACCAACTGGGCCAGGGTTTTCACAGTCTGACTATTTTTATGATAACAATACACCAGTGCTTATTTCTAAGACTGGGGTATTACTTGTAAGGTCAGAACTCTTTACTGGCATAATCTTACATAAATAAATAATTTTAAATAACCTCCCGCTACAGGCATAAATATAAAGGAAAGACGAAAATGGTAAAAATAATAGCCAGAAATAATAGCAAAACAAATGTCTATGTTAGAGAGAAGATAAACACCTATGCAGGCCATCAAGAACCACTTTTGTCAATAGTGAAACGTCGAAAGCTTGCCTGGTTTGGGCATGTAACTCGTCATGACTCCCTTTCGAAAACGATCCTCCAGGGAACAGTCGAAGGTAAACGGAGAAGAGGAAGGCAAAGAAAATCCTGGGCTGATAACATCAAAGAATGGGCAGGACACGGTTTCTCCACACTTGTACGCATTGCTGAGAATAGAGAGCAGTGGAGGACCCTGTCTGCTGATGCTTCCACCATGGCACCCCTACGACCCATGACGGGTTATGGGTTGAGATGATGAATAGCCAGAAGTATGAAACCTTCGGCATTAGATGACAGACGGTAGACTAAGTAAATATTATCGTTCTGTATTAAAATGACTTAGATAATACTAGCGATATGGTAGAATGAAGACATATATAGACGTGCATGGGGCTTCTTTACTGATGCTGGCCATATTAAGGGGTGTCTCCTGATTTGAAAATAGTAGGTTAACTTTTTGAAAAAGACGCGTAGGAACGGAAGTCCCCTGATTGGTTGCTTAGAATGACTAAGAAGTGGGAATAAATACTCAGAGAGACGAGCGTTCCTCGCCACTTTCAAATTATAAGTTCACATGTATAGTTAGTGACGTATACAGACAAGTTGTGCTCATATGCCTTCGCTGTTCTGATAGCCAGCAGGAGATTTTGTGTGACCATTTATGGTCTGTAATTAACTTACATAGTGGAAAAAATTCGATATTGCGGTAAGACCAACATTTATATAATTATTATTGTATTTGAAAATGTGTTTGCCATATTGATTAAGAATGAATATTTGAAGGGTAGAGTCCCAGTCGTACAAGTGCCACTTCAGCATGTTACGTAAAATCATTAAATGGGGTTAGATAATCTTATAGCTTCATGTAAAAGCCCTACAGCTTTACTTGTACCTTGGGAGATAAAAGAAAATATATATATATATATATAAAGAGGGAAGCGACATCAAAATTTGTGTTGTTTCACCGAGTTGCTAAGAAAGATATTATCCTGTGTAGAAAAGCCAGACAGGCTTTCTGACATTGTGGGGAAAGAACTTAATAAAATCCTTACAGTTTTACTTAAAAGTTGGGATAAAAAGAAATTAATAAGGGAAAAGACTTTAATGAATAATGTTTGAGTTATAGCCAGAAAATTACTGGCCATCTTTATGTAATACAGGTTATTACCTGACTGTACATACGAAATTATAATATTGTATTATGACTAGGAAGGTGTAAAAACATATGTTTGAGATACTTAATGATGAATAGAGCACTCTACCAGATGGGGACAATAATTATTTATGTATTATTTTCTGATTTTTGATTTGTTGATACCTGTAAACCTGTTAAGAACGGAGATAGGTCAGAATATTATTTTGAGGAAAATTAATCCTCTACTTCCAGAGTTTCTGGGTGAGAAACTGAAGTGAGCCAGTCACGTTGTTGTTCAACCATAGTACCTGTTTGAGGCCATATGAATTGAGTGCCTTACCTTATCTCGAATCCTGAAAGCTGAGCAGTGCTGTGTGCATGAAGACTTATAACCAGGACATCGCAGAATTTTCTACTCATATCGAAAGTTAAGCCCTGTGTTTTGGGGCCTTGTTAATTCACTGACTGATCCTCCTCCACCGATTATATCAACAAGATTTGTAAAAAACGATGACATTATTGATCCCCCAAATATGTGCTTAAGATAAAGTTCCTAATTCATCAAGTACTAAAGATGTAATAAAGATTTGGCTGACCAAAAACAACATTCCATTCAACGAAATGTCCCTGAAGCCTGAATTACTTGGAATTGTAAAAAAGACACATCATACAAAGATATTTCACATAGACAAGGCAATCCATGAACATGGTCACAGATGTTTAAGATTGCCTCCTTAAGCCCAATAGAATTAGTCTGGACTAAAATTAAGGAACAGGTAGCAACAGAAAATAGAACGTTAAAATTAAAAGATGTTGAAATACTTACAAAAGCCGCCATCTCCAATATAGCCAGGGATTATTGGAAGAAATGTGAGAACCATGTGTTACAAGAGGAAGAGGAATATTGGACGAATGATGGTTTGTCCTTCATTCAGCCGAGATTGATTATCAATTTCTCAGAGACATCTGATTATGATTCGGATGAAGTTTAATTTCTTTAAAGATGACCTTACCGTTATTTACAAGCACATTTAAAATCCCACGGCAGTTGGAAATCGTAAATAGTACGCCATAAAACCGTTGCCCTGGCACAATTTAAACATTAGAAACCAACCAACCATAAAAATATTTATAGAATGTCTGATTCCTATATACACACATTGGGATTCTTGCCAGTACTATGGAGTTCGTACACAGTGCTGAGATCCTCCTTGTGTGATCTAAGGGAGGAGATCAGAGCACTGATGGAGTTGTCCGTGTGCAGTGAAGATAGTCCTTAAAAACCAAACCAAACCAAGCAAGAATTGATAGGAAAGAAAGATGGTGTGCGCCTAAGGACCACCTTTACCGGTTATTAACGTAGAGTAACAGAGTAATTAGAGCCCTTACTTCTCGAAGCACAGTTCTTGATTTCGAAAGCCAGTGACTACACGCCTCCAGCTTACCCAGCTATAAATGGTACCTGCCTCCGCAAATGACTGAGGGAAGGCAAAAGCAGCCAGGGAGAGAAATGTTCACCCATACCTCATAAAGTTTAAGTCTACTATAATGCAGTAAATTTACGAAAACATTTGAAACCCCTCTTGCAGTATCTGCTCCCCTATTGCAGTATATGCTATATGACTACCCTTGAATCTTTACCTTTTAAATCATAGACTACCCTTGAACCTTTACCTTTTAAATCATAGACTACCCTTGAACCTTTACCTTTTCAATCATAGACTACCCTTGAACCTTTACCTTTTAAATCATAGAAACAAATAGACTAGGAGTGGAAAACCTAGTGTGAAGAAACAGCTGGCTTACACGACCAGTTTCAGATGTAGTGACTGCGTCATTAATAGGCTGGACTACCCATGTTAAATTTCCGGTGTTATGTCTTGCGGTTCGCACTAATGACCCGTCATCGAAGCATCATTGTTTTTGTGATGCGTAGATGGCAGGGAGGATAGTGTGATTCGCTTGCATAGCTAGACGGGGTTGTCGCACGGAAGGTCCTGGGTTCGAGTCCTGGGTAAGCCACTCACGTCTGTTGTTTTTCTGTTGTCTAGTATTCTACTTCTTTATTTCTTATTAGTGCCTGAAAACACACCTTTATGTTTGTCTAATATTTATTCAGATGTAGCTACAAATTCTAGACCACGTGATCATTTATATTTGGAAATGTGCATTATTTTAACCCATGGACCCTGTGTCAAGGTTGAACGATTTGACAAAACAAGGCAACATTTTATTTTAAAATAATGTGTTTCAAATGTGGGAAATGATTTTAGTATAAAAAGATAGTCCCATAGCGGATACTGCAGTAGGGGAGTGAAGTGTTTGAGACTTCACCATACTAGGTCCAGCATCAAGAGGTGGGGTGACTAGTTCCCTTCTTCGCCGCCTTTTCCTTCCCTAACTCAAAGTCAGGTACGCATTTACAGCTGGGTAGAATGGAGCATGTCGGTACCGTGATTCGAACCCAGCACCTTTGCCGCGAGAGACCTGTGCTCTAACCACCCTGCCAATCTGACGCTCGTTTTTAGTTTACCACACTCAAAAATAAATCAAAGGCATGGAGAAAAATTCAATGTTTTAAAGTTGTACATTTGTTTAAAAAAAGCTGATTAATAAACGTCTGTAGTATTAATTAACAACGAATGACTTTTTGAAATGACATTATTTCTGCGTTATTACATGGCATTCATAATCACCATAAAGTGTCATCTTCACATCGAAGGTCAGCTGTAATAGATCACCATCGTCTTCTGTCTCTCGTCATTGATGGTACACTCTGATAGACTCTTTCCTGTCCATCTCTTGAAGTTATCTCCCTACTTATAGCGTCGTCTTCCTCTCACACGTTTGCTTTCAACTCTCCCTTCTATTATGGTCTTCTGTAAGGTGTAATGTCTATTTACATGGCCAAAATATTTTCATTGTATAAGTTTTATCTCCTTTATTAAATCTCTTTTCAGTTCTAGGTTTTCTTTCTATGACCTCTTTATTTGTTTTCTTCTCTTTCCATTTGACATGCCCCGTTCTTATATATATATATATATATATATATATATATATATATATATATATATATATATATATATATATATATATATATATTATATATATATATATATATATATATATATATATATATATATATATATATATCAATGGTTTATTTCTGCTTTAGTGAAATATTACTTTGCACACCTTGGAATCTAATTGATTGTATTTCACACTTCTCGACTTTGTTTAACGCCTGTATTCTATTCTAACTCAAAACTGTTATAATACTAAAATGATTTCCCACGACAATGTTTCCCCCAAACCAAATTCCAAAATTGTTGCCCAATAATATGAATATGTCGAATGTTTTAATATCACATTAAACAAATTTCTTAATTTATGATTAACAAACATCTTCACACATCTAACATTCGGAATGATTTAAGTCAACTTTAACCAAAGTGACAAGGGATTAATCCTCACACAAATGTGAATTGATGGACGTCCTAATAATCAATATTAAAACAGTCCGATTATCACAAGCTTCTTGCAGTAGCTCAATAAAAGTATCAATAATAAATTCTCCTTGACTTATAAGAAACATCGAGGGTGAGCATAAACACATGGCACATGAAATCATCAGTGACTGGTCGAGCCTTTATGCTCACAGCTACTGTTTTATAAAGCTTCTCTCACTTATAAGTCTATATCTTCGAATCTGCTCCAAAGGCTATATCTTGCTCTGGAAATTACTGGAACTGCTTAAGATATTTCACAATATGATCGTATGCCTGGGCAGTCGTTGTTCTGAAGATTTTCCTTAGGGTGAAGAAAGCATGTGGAACACCCTCGATAATCTCTAGCTGAACTTTTACCCCAGCGGCACGAAGCTTTTCAGCGTAATCTTCCCCACACCCACGCAAGGGGTCCAACTCTGCCAGGATAATCAAAGCAGGAGGGGAGGAAGCGGTGTTCGTCCTTGCCATTCCATTGACCCTTGGATTGGTCAAATAATCAGGAATTTGACGCACGCTGTTATCAAAGAAAAAGTTAAGGGCATCTTCATTGAGACCCAACACCTGCTTGAATTCCTTGACAGTTTCATTAGACAGGTTGGTATCTGCCAAGGGATAAATCAATATTTGGAAATCTAAGCTCAGTACCTCGTTGGTGACTCCAACAGCAATCTGACCACCAGCGCTATCACCACCAACACCAACTTTACTGCTGGGTTTCCCACCAACAATTTCTTTATTCTCCAATACCCATCTGGTCACAACCTCCGCATCATCGAAAGGTGCGTACGGCGCGTCAGCATTAGGCAAAAGACGGTACTCAACATTGACGACAATGGCTCCAGAATCTCTAGCCAGGATCTTCGCTGTTGTTTCGTGCGTCTTTCGACTACAGATGACTAGTCCACCGCCATGGAAGTATATCAAGATAGCTGGAACTTCTGGTCGCGATACAGGTATGTAAACAGAAATGGGAATGCCCTCGGAAGTGTAAGGGGATGGTACAATTATTTCTTTCTCTTCGCCTTCAAAATCGATTTCTCCAGAAAGTAATAAAGAGCGACTTAAAGCTTGTTGCCTAGCATTTTCTACACCAAGTTCGGAATAAGGCTTAGCACCACTAGCTATAAATATTCTTCCAAACTCTCTGGTCTCCTCATGAATCTTGTACTTCAGAGCGAACGGAGCCCACGGATCTTGTACTGCCATGGTTGATACAGAGTCTGTTGAAAGGCAAAAAAAAAAAAAAGAAAAAAGAAATGTAAGTGATAATGTAAAGAACAAAGTTTTTAGAAGAATACTGCAGGTAAAACCTAAGATGGTATTTCTACATGAAAGGATGGAAAGAAAATCGAAGGAGCAATACGAGTTTAGACCACAAAGACGATTGAAAAGTGTGGCCTAGGCTTTTGCACGCCACATGGGAGTAAGAATGACGATGGTTGTGGTGCTAGCAAGTGCAGCACTACTGTATGGTCGCTATGTGTAGTTCGCATGTGACGTCGGTTTGTTTGACCGAGTTACCAGAGCATTTGTTTACAGTTTTGAAGATTGGCGGGATGTGTCTAACAGTGTTCCTTATCGGAACTTATTTTGAAATGTGTCTAGGACTTGAGTGGATGTCATGGAAGTGTCTTATTGCCAATACGCTTGAGGATGTGTATTACAAGTACCGAGCTGTAAATGTTTCAGTAATAAATGTCGCTGTGTTTGAACAAGGAGTTCAAATCCAAGTTACTGATGTTGGCTCGTTTAAAGCCATTACACAAGTAACAAGTTATTGTTTAACGCCCGTAAGCCGGGGAATCTCTAGACAACGAACCACAAGAGCTGAGGTGCATATTACAGAAATTGACCGCACCACAACAAGCAAGCCTACAACTGAGTCTACTTGATCTAAGAAAAAAGTAATGCTGATTGAAACAAGAGCAGAGTCGATATAAGAAAAATAGATCGTTCATTTCAGCTGTCCAGGACAGAAAAAATGTAATAGTTATAGAAACAAGAAGCAGAAGGAGCGACGAAAGAGATCAGGAAAAGAAAAACACAGGATATTGGAACACTCTACATGTACCAACGATCCCTGGTCATTTTTTTTTATTATACTCGTATTACTTATAAGGTTGTATTTCTTTTCTTTAAAAATATTTAATGTCTGTATTTGGCCTATTTATTGATTCATTACCCTTCAGATCACAAAAACAGAATAGGTCTTGGGAAAAAAAAAGAAATGCCAAATCCTCCTGGCCTATGCCATCCTCTCAAGGCCTTTCACTGTCTTCTTTATTCCTTTAATTTCTTCTTTCTCTCAATTATGTTCTCAGCACCGCGTCATTAACCTCCTTGATGAAAGAGGACTTCTTTCTTCCTGCACAGCTGAAGTGAACGATCTAAAAGACTTGTTCTGGATGACTTTCCCGGGGGCAGAGGTTGTTATGAAGCATTTCCTTAGGGTGAAGAAATCATGCGGCACTCCCTCGATAATCTCCAGCTGAACTTTCACCCCATCGGCACGAAGCTTTTCAGCATAACCTACCCCACACCCACGCGAGGGGTCTTTCTTCTTCTTCTTCGTACACTGTCAGATGTCCACGTGAATGTTTTCAAAGAAAGTAGTAGTCAGCATGAGGCTATTTGCATCTCCGTAAAGCTTTCCCACGAATGGTACTGGTGTCGTACGCGTTCTTTGTTCCACATATGTTGGGCATCCCTGAAGCAGATGTTCAGCAGTGCCACGGTTCCAACTCAGCCAAGATAATGAAAACAGAAGGGGAGAACGCAGTGTTGGTCCTCGCCATTCCATTGATTCTCGGATTGGTCAAATAATCATGTATGTGGCTGATAAGGGTGGATTTGTGCTGAAGTGGTAACTTGCCACCCTTATCGACACCTGGTGTTAAAGTGTAAGATGTAGGTGTCTTCTCTGATTTAGGATGTTGCTGTGTATGTGGTAGTGGAACAGTTCACAGGGTTATCACACAGGCAACATGACGTGTAGAGTCATAGAAAGGGTAACTTCGTTGTATAAGTTTCTTTCATTTATTGCACGCCACAAAACAGTCATGATACTTATGACATCAACATGGTTAACGAGTTCAGCAAGATGATATGGCACATTGAAAACAATTTCTGTAGTCAGCAATGATAGCTGTTGTATATATGCGTCATAAGACATCACAGTTCAATAGATTCAGAAATTCATCAATCATCGAGTGCTAGTTCGTGAAGCTGTATAAATAATAATAATTTCTATAACTTCTGCAACAGTGTCAGCTACAGATCTTCAATGTTCATAAACAATAATAAATGCTCCCATTCTGATGCTAGCAGATCAGTTGTATACAATAAGTCCGTTCACTGTCTGCACGTGAATAGCATACATGGGCTACAGGTCAGCTCGACCTTTATAATGTTCCTAAGTCTAACCATCTGACTTGGACGTGATCTCTGATATAACGAATCCTGGAACACAGACAACAGTCTTGTTGGTCTAGAGCGACCCATATATATTTAACTAGTTCAGGTATACAGATACTGGTGACTTAATCCTAGTCAAAGTACCTCTCCATTTTTCATCACACAGGCGAGCAAATAGGCGACAAAATGACGAACCTCTAGATGATAGCATAAAGTTCGATACAAGAGGAATTACCTTATTTCGGAAAATCAACCATGAACATATGCCTCCAGGCAGGCTGCATAATACTGGGAAATAGTCTAGTTAGCTAACTAACTCACTAAGACACTGTATTTCCCTCAGAGAATCACAAGACGCAGTTGCGTCTGCTCGCTTCTTAAACCATTTCTAAACTGCCCCAACTGGGCGGAACACACAGAACGAACTCCCGGTTTGACATGCGCAGAACGACAATCTCTGAGTTGCCGTTCACAATAAGACGATTCGAAGAACATTCGAGATAAAAGTCTTACACAGTCGCGCCTTTTATGGTCATGAAAAGAAGCGTTAAGAAAGGTTTCAGACATCTACCATAGTTGACTGATACTACCAAATAAGGAGATGTGGTCACGCTTCGTTCAAGAAATTATAGACCGAACGTGTCTCTATACAAGAGAAGGCAACTCCTGACAAATTGTAGTCTCGATAACTCGGATTATGTCCCTTTGACCATAGAAAACATAATACACACTTCAGTCAAAAAAATGATCATACATATGAAAAAATGTTTATACAAACGAAAAATAATAATGATCCGTGCGTAACATTACCGCACCCTCCCTGGAAAAAAAAAAATGGGACATTTTTTTTTTTTTTTAAATCCTGGAGCCGGAAAAAATCTAGGCTCCTAACGCACGTATGATGCGTGGATATATACCTAACAAATTAGCTCAACGCATGGAGCGACACTGAGATCATATCTCAGATCCTTAGAGAAAAAATTTATCTAAGTATACGCTGATATATTCCAGGAAGGTGCCACCAACACACGCCACAATGATGGCAGCAACATAATGACAATCAAATTATACTCATACCAATATATGAAATTAAATATATTATGTGTTATCATACAATGTGTTGCAAATAGCGGTGTAATTTACTAATATACCGCACTATATTATTACATTATATAAAGTAACAGTAATTAATAAGTAATACATGTGTTGCTCTTCGGTGACACAAAACATTCAATAGAAGAAGATGTGGACATCATCCGCTCCCAATGTAGGACAGGACTTGATATCCTCAAAGTTCCACAATGGACATAAACTCGCAGACTTCAATGATGTGCTGCGAAAATATCAATAACACAAATCTTAAAGACAACTGGTAAATTTCTTAATACAATCCTGAAAATAATTTATTTAAATGTGGCCGAGTGATCTTTTGGCCCGTATATCACTAACTAAGCCTTCTTAGATAATTACATGGTACAATGTTATAAATTTCCCTCAAAAAAAAAAAAGTGAGACAAAATCTACTAACATGTCATTATAACATTGGACTGTATATCAGGAAATATATATATATGACAGAAGAATCATGTGGAATCGTGTGGACATCTGGACAGAATGTCTGCCATTACATTATCCGAACCACGGATAGCTCGAACCGAGAAATGAAATGGTTGAAGAGCTATGGCATAACGAGTGGACCTCGAGCTCTTCAAGTTTTTGCTCTGAATAGCAGTAAGCGCTTTCTGGTCGGTTTCCACAATGAAATGTGCGCCTAGAAGAAATCTTTGTAACTTCAGAATAGACCATACCATAGCCAATAACTCACGGTCTAAAACCGAGTAATTCTTTTCTGCAGCGTTTAATTTCCTAGAGATATACATCACCGGATGCAAAGTATCAGAATACTCCTGCATTAGTGCTGCCCCAATCCCTGTTGACGAGGCGTCACTTCGAAGAACAAAAGTCTTCTCAATAGTAGGTAACTTAAGAATAGGTGGAGATGAAAATAGGGCTTTAACCTGGTCCAATGAGGATTGACATTCTTTAGACCAGCGGATCAGATTAGGCGACCCTTTCTTCAATAAAGTAGAAAGCGGTGCCATAATGGAGGACAGATTCGGAATGAATCGTCCGTAGAATTGAATCAAACCTAATAGACTCCTTACTTGTTTCTTCGTCTTAGGGACCGAAATGTTAAGTATTTTTGAAACATTGTGGTCCTCTGTCTTTAAAAGACCATGACCAACCCGATGACCTAGGAAAGAAATCTCGCTAAATCCTATAAAGGCTTTAGAGGGTTTTGCAGTCAAGTTATACTCGCGAAGAGTAGACAGTAATTCGTATAAACCCAAATAATGATCTTCCCAAGAATCACTGAATAGACAGATATCATCTAGGTATGCTATGACATCTGTACGATATGCGAGAATTCGCCGCATCATGCGTACGAATGTAGCAGGGGCGTTCATAAGACCAAAAGGCATGAAATTCCATTGGAATAAACCCCTAGGTGTAGAAAAAGCTGTAAAAGGTTTGGCACGTTCAGTTAGCGGGACTTGCCAATAACCTTTAGACAAATCTAGTTTGGTAAAGAATCTAGAATTAGAAAGTTTATTGAGTAGCTCTTCTAACGAAGGCATAGGTTCAGCATCGAACTTCGTAACTTGGTTCAATTTGCGATAATCTACGCAAATGCGAATGTTATTATCCTTCTTTCGAACAATAACCATAGACGAAGAGTATGCTGAAGTGGATGGTTCAATGATTTCCAAACGTATCATTTCATCCAACTCTTTTTCGACTTGAGACTGGAAATGAATAGGTATTGGATATGGTCTGACTCTGATAGGATTGTGATCAGTTAGCACAATGTCATGTTCTATGACATGTGTGTGTCCCGGGATGTCTGTAAGAACATCCTGAAATGTTTGCAACATCGAAGAAACTTGTCGATGTTCCTCAGCGGAAAGATTTGGAGAAACGGTCACGTTTTTCCAAGATTCCGTAGAATAAAGTGGGACCATAGAAAGAGGAAGATTGACATCAGAAAAAGTAGTTTCCTCATCCTGTATAACTGACAGAGATGAGTACTGACCATGAGTTGCTTGTGAATTGTCCGTAGCCTGGAAAATAGGCTGCAAATAGTCAGGTCTTTCATAAAATTCTGTGAGCATATTTATGTGGAAAGTTTTATGCTTTCCATCAATATCGACAACATAGTCGACATCAGAAATTTTGGAGACTATTGCATATGGACCTTTCCATGCAATTAGAAGTCTGTTCTCCCTTGAAGGAAGTAGAACGAGAGCTTTGTCACCTGGACAAAGTTGTCGTAGACATCTATTCTTATTTGCAAACTGCCTTGCCTTTTCTTTAGCAAATTCTGAAGACGAAGTTGCTAGTTTGCATGCCTCGATGATCTTTTGCCTAAGAGCAATGACGTACTCATAAGAAGATTGAGTCTCATCGCTAATATTATCGGCAGTGATTAGATCGTGAAGTAAAGACATAGGGCCGCGCGGTTGCGCGCCAAAGACAAGTTCAAAAGGGGAAAACCCCGTATGTTCATTGGGGACCTCTCTATACGCAAAGAGAGCCGCGGGTAAGACCCTGTCCCAATCCTGAGGATGATCCTCAGTTATTTTACCAAGTAAAGTTTTCAGAGTCCTATTTAAACGTTCGACCAACCCATTAGACATTGGGTGATAGATACTGCTGAGAGACCTTTTAATGTGTAGCATAGACATTACCTGTGACATAGTGTCTGATATAAGTTGAGTGCCATGGTCTGACAATATTTCTCCGGGAAAACCCAAGCGAGAAAATATCAGCCAAAGAGCGTCTGCGATATCAGCAGTTGAGATGCTCTTGAGAGGTATTGCCTCTGGCCAACGTGTGCACATATCGACACATGTAAGGATAAATTGATGTCCTCTAGCCGACTTAATTCTAAAAGGACCGATAATATCTATTGCCATTTTTTGAAAAGGGCGAATAGGAATGTCAGCAGCCTGGATAGGCGCAGCATGTCGTGGTCCTTTAGATTTGACCTCCTGACATACTTTGCAAGAGCGACAGTACATTCGTATGTCCTTGCTCACAAATGGCCAAAAGAAAGCCGCAAGAACCCTCGACTTTGTACGGGAAAAACCCATATGTCCAGCACATTGCGAGTCATGAGCATGTTGCAATATTTGCAATCTCATGCTCTTAGGCACAAGAATTTGTGAATGAGTGGACGTAGTCGAGTCTTGTACCATACGTACAAGTACGCCGTTCTTCATAGAAATCCAAGATTTCCTATTAGTGTTCTGATTAGGATCACCTTTTTTTGCTAGAATGAAGAATTTTTGTAAAGAAGGATCTTCTTCTTGCAATTTGATAAATGAGTCACGTGTAATAGTCAAGTGACTATCTTGGTCATTTACTTCATCATTATTAGTTAATGAAGTTTGAGGTGGATCCAGAGCATGTGCTCTTGTGACCACCGCATTGGTAGCTTCAATGTTTTGCTCTTCCCAAACAGCAATCTGCTGTGGGGTACATTCCCTAACTCCGTGAATACGACCAATAATAAGGTCCGCAATAGGGTTTGGAAGTAGACACGCGTGGACCTCTCCCGTGAAGAAAGGAGTAGCAATGTGTATTATAGCAGTAGGATACTTTTCTAACGTGCCACCAAATGTGACACATTTGATGACTTTTCCTGTAGCACAGGATGGATCTACAAGAGATTGCCTAACGCCGACAGTAGTACATCCAGAATCAAACAACACTGAGACTGGATTACTATTTACTAGCCCCTTATGTAATATAAGAGAACCTCTCCCATCATGAGCAACATTAGCAGGAAGAGCGGGCAAAGGATGACCACAGCTTAGAGTACTAACGGTTTTCGGATCGAATAAAGTACTGCATTGGATACATTTATTTGCCCTACCAAAATCAAAAGATGAGCATCCGATAGCATTATGGTCTTTATCATTATTAACCTGTTTATCTGCTCCCTGAGATTCTTGTTGAACAGAGTTTGTCTGTTGATATCTTTTTCTCTTATGTTGCGATCTACCGCGACCATTATTGCCTCTGCAATTATCATTAAAGTCCCTACTGTAATTTTTATCCTGGTTTGAGTTCCAGTTTCCATAACTGTCATTACTATCTCTATGTTGTTGAGAACCTCTATTATCTTGGTATTGAGGTCTCTGCATAAAATATTTTCCTCTATACCGATTACCTTTGTGAAAATTTCTAAAGTTAACCGGAGTAGAATAACGTGTAGTATTAGGTTGTCTCCAGTTCTGGGAAGAAGAATCACCCTGGAATTGATCACTATGGTTCTGGGCATAATTACGATTACTCTTTTTATTGAAATTTTTCTGGCTACCCTGAAATTTACGCATAAAATTTGGGCCATAAGGTGCTGCCGAAGCAACTGGCAGACCTTCTTTCACCTTAGAGTTACTAATGGTTATGTGCGGATGCGCAGTAACATACTGGCTACAGTATTCTTCCATTTCTTTTATGTTTTTAGGCTTACGCTCATGAAGAAAAGATAGAAAAGCTTCATTAACAGAAGACATAACCTTATCTCTAAGTAGTAAATCCATAAGAGCTTCAAATGTATTTTCTGTCTTAGACAACTCAACCCATCGTAAAAAAGTAAGACGGATGCCTGAGATGAATTCAGAGAATTCAACTCCAGTTTCTGGTAACATGGTTTTAAATTTAAGACGATATCCGTCCTCGTTAAGTTGGTACTTCTTTAACAATGCCGCCCTGACAACCTCATAGTTGTTTTTGTCAGGCACATCTACCATACTCAACAAAGTCAAAGCATCACCTCTAAGTATCTTGGACAGATGATACACATATAATGTTTTATCTATATTATGCACATTACATGCACTTTCAAATCTATCTAGATAAAATGTTATATCATCGATTGAGGGATTAAATGCTGGTAGATTAAGCTTGAAATCCTTAGCATTAGTCTTATTTGACACCTTATTTGCCTCATTAGCATTACCAGTGTTCAATAACTTTAACTTCTCTAACTCTAAAGCTAAGACTTTTTCATCATGTTCCATTTTTGCTTTTCTCTCATCAGCCTCTCTTTGTAACCTTCTTTCTTCAGCCTCAGCCTGTAACTTTCTTTCTTCAGCCTGGGCCTGTAACTTTCTTTCTTCAGCCTGGGCCTGTAACTTTTTTCCTTCAGCCTCTATTTCAAGTCTCTTATTTTCAGCTTCTTTTTCAAGTCTCTTATTTTCAGCTTCAGCCTGGGCCTGTAACTTTTTTTCTTCAGCTTCTTTTTCAAGTCTCTTATTTTCAGCTTCAGCCTGAAGCCTCTTCTCCTGAGATTCTGCTTCTCTTTTTTGTTTTTCCATTTCCATTTGAAATCTTTTTTCCTCCACCTGCATCTGCAGTTTCTTTTGTTCTATTTCAGCCTCTATTCTCTTTTGTTCAGTTTGTTCTTTCATTTTCTTTTCTTCCGACTTCAATGCCTTGGCATATTGAACAGTCGCAAATTCTTCTAATTTATCACCTGTCTTCCCAAGGGCTTTACCCTGCTCAATAAAGTACTCAAATGTAGACATGATGTCCAAAATGTGAGTACAGAACCTGAAATAATTAATTATCTTATTTCAATGTTAAATAGCAACAAGACTTAATAAAGTGCTTGTATAATCTCTATGTTGAACCCAATCTCTGTGGGAAACAGGAGTTGACACCAACTTGTATTATCAAATGTATAATAATATCACAAGTCACCTCTTAATTAACAGTGCACTACCCAAATCAGTGCATAATCATCAGTTATTTATCATAACTGCACTACAATAGTGCATAAGCAAAAAACACCAGTTTGTTATGATAAGTGCACTATAGACCAATAGTGCATGAGCATATATCAACAATAGTGAAAGCTAACTATGCAAGAACTATGTAAACAATAACAAGACAATGTAAACAATAACAAAGGTCATCAACAATGTAAACAATAACAAAGATCAAAGTCAATGTAAACAACAACAAAGATCAGAGTCAATGTAAACAATAACAAAGATCAGAGTCAATGTAAACAATAACAAAGATCAGAGTCAATGTAAACAATCAACAAAGATCAAACAATACGAAAACATTCGCATAAGTCAAATACACAAACAGCAAAACTAAAAAGAAATATGCGAAGATATGACTAACAAATGACGCTACAGTGTATACACAAAAATATACGTAAAGAACTGAATAATAGCAAAGGGGAGACCTACAAATACAAACAATCGAAATCGAAACTAAAAACACAAAGAAAGAGAGAAAAGAAAAAAGAAAAAAAAAAATATATATATACAAGAAACAAAAATAAAGCACAACTCGTCACAACTAAACAGATATAGCAACGATTGTCGCTAGCAAATTTCACTGTAGGAAATTCGCACAGTCCCTAACGAAAACGCTAACAGTAGAACCTCTGTGACGTGGTATCTTCTACTGCAAGACTCCGCCCAACCGAGAAAACCCGCTGAAATATAAACATATAAATATACAAATAACAAATAACATATAACATATAAACATGTATCATGAAAACAATAGGAGAAAGTGTGAAAGTACAGAAGGCTCAGTTAGAACATAAGGGCACAGTTCACAAACAAAACAGGCCACTTAACTTCTATAAATCCAGCGTCAGCACGGTGCAGAACAGGATGTAATCAGCATTCTGAGGATAATGATCCAACGTTGATTAACTTCTGCTCCCATAAACAGCCATGACGAAGGAAATGAGCTTCTAATACTGCAACAGTTGTTACGGCACTTGACCTTCTGAATCTTCTAAATTGATTTAACCGGCACTTGACCTTCTGAACCCGCAACAGTACCCCTGAGACCGGAACAGTTGTTACGGCACTTGTCCTTCTTTTCACCAGATCAGGAAATCCATTCGCTCGGTACTTGTCCTTCTAATTTTACATAAACTTCAATATTGCCGAGCAGCGCCGGGTAGTTTCAAAATCAGCAACTGTCAGAAAATCCGGATACTTTCAATAAAATTTCTTGTAAGGTGGTAGTTGATGCTGTAGTTGTATCTAGTATGATGATGATGTCTGGGTTTGCTGACCCCCTTGATAGCTGGAATCAGAGTGAACCAACCTATGGCCACCAAAAATGATATGGTGCGCCAAAATATCAGATGATAGAACCAGCTCTGGCCACCAAAAATGATAAGGGTGGATTTGTGCTGAAGTGGTAACTTGCCACCCTTATCGACACCTGGTGTTAAAGTGTAAGATGTAGGTGTCTTCTCTGATTTAGGATGTTGCTGTGTATGTGGTAGTGGAACAGTTCACAGGGTTATCACACAGGCAACATGACGTGTAGAGTCATAGAAAGGGTAACTTCGTTGTATAAGTTTCTTTCATTTATTGCACGCCACAAAACAGTCATGATACTTATGACATCAACATGGTTAACGAGTTCAGCAAGATGATATGGCACATTGAAAACAATTTCTGTAGTCAGCAATGATAGCTGTTGTATATATGCGTCATAAGACATCACAGTTCAATAGATTCAGAAATTCATCAATCATCGAGTGCTAGTTCGTGAAGCTGTATAAATAATAATAATTTCTATAACTTCTGCAACAGTGTCAGCTACAGATCTTCAATGTTCATAAACAATAATAAATGCTCCCATTCTGATGCTAGCAGATCAGTTGTATACAATAAGTCCGTTCACTGTCTGCACGTGAATAGCATACATGGGCTACAGGTCAGCTCGACCTTTATAATGTTCCTAAGTCTAACCATCTGACTTGGACGTGATCTCTGATATAACGAATCCTGGAACACAGACAACAGTCTTGTTGGTCTAGAGCGACCCATATATATTTAACTAGTTCAGGTATACAGATACTGGTGACTTAATCCTAGTCAAAGTACCTCTCCATTTTTCATCACACAGGCGAGCAAATAGGCGACAAAATGACGAACCTCTAGATGATAGCATAAAGTTCGATACAAGAGGAAATTACCTTATTTCGGAAAATCAACCATGAACATATGCCTCCAGGCAGGCTGCATAATACTGGGAAATAGTCTAGTTAGCTAACTAACTCACTAAGACACTGTATTTCCCTCAGAGAATCACAAGACGCAGTTGCGTCTGCTCGCTTCTTAAACCATTTCTAAACTGCCCCAACTGGGCGGAACACACAGAACGAACTCCCGGTTTGACATGCGCAGAACGACAATCTCTGAGTTGCCGTTCACAATAAGACGATTCGAAGAACATTCGAGATAAAAGTCTTACACAGTCGCGCCTTTTATGGTCATGAAAAGAAGCGTTAAGAAAGGTTTCAGACATCTACCATAGTTGACTGATACTACCAAATAAGGAGATGTGGTCACGCTTCGTTCAAGAAATTATAGACCGAACGTGTCTCTATACAAGAGAAGGCAACTCCTAACAAATTGTAGTCTCGATAACTCGGATTATGTCCCTTTGACCATAGAAAACATAATACACACTTCAGTCAAAAAAATGATCATACATATGAAAAAATGTTTATACAAACGAAAAATAATAGGATAGGCTGCCCCATGCCCAACCTGCCTTAGTCGCCTTTAATATGGTATGTTCATTATCATTTTCCATTACGCTCCTGACGAAGCATTACTGCAGCTAGTTCCCTTACATCAAGCAGTCACACGCTTTTGTAGCTGTAGTTTGTGTAGCAATTTCTTCTACATGATGAGGTTACCAGCCCTATGCCCAATCACATATTAGTCGCCTTGGTTGACATTAATGTGGAACTGATGACAAGAACCAGACAAGTGCCCGTGGAACAAGAGATGAGGAGAAGACACTGGAGATGAATAGGGCACACATTGAAGAAACGTGTTGATAGCATTACAAGGCAGTTCTTGCTCTGGAATCAACATGATAAGAGAGATAGAGAGAGGCCATGGAACACGCGGTGAAGAGAACTGGAGACAGACATAGAGGGCATGAATAAATATGGAAAGACCTTGAGCTGATGGCAGGGGACAGGAAGACATGGTGTAAGTTCGTTGTTGGCCTATGCTCATTGGGTAGCTGAAGGATGATGATGATGGTGATGATGATGGTAATGGTGAT
This sequence comes from Oreohelix idahoensis, assembly GCA_024509875.1. NCBI lineage: Eukaryota > Metazoa > Mollusca > Gastropoda > Stylommatophora > Oreohelicidae > Oreohelix > Oreohelix idahoensis. The sequence goes on from JAMPIV010012473.1 coordinate 288,115, forward strand.
GATGATGGTGATGATGATGGTGATGATGATGATGATGGTGATGATGATGATGATGGTGATGATGATGATGATGTTGATGATGATGATGGTGATGGTGATCATGAAGGTGATGGTGATGGTGATAATGGTGATGATGATGATGGTGATGACGATGATGATCATGGTGATGGTGATGATGGTGATGATGATGATGGTGATGACGATGGTGATGATGATGACGATGGTGATGGTGATGATGATAGTGATGGTGATGATGATGGTGATGATGGTGATGGTGATGGTCATGATGGTGATGATGATGATAGTGATGGTGATGATGATGATGGTGATGATGATGGTGATGGTGATGATGAGGATGATGGTGATGATGATGGTGATGATGATGATGATGGGGATAATGATGATGATGATGGTGATGATGAAGGTGATGATGATGGTGATGGTGATGATGATGGTGATGATGAGATGATGATGATGATGATAATGGTGATGATGATGATGGTGATGATGAAGGTGATGATGATGGTGATGGTGATGATGATGATGATGATGATGATGATGATGGTGATGATGATGATGATGGTGATGATGATGATGATGATGATGATGATGGTGATGGTGATGATGAAGGTGATGGTGATGGTGATAATGGTGATGATGATGATGGTGATGACGATGATGATCATGGTGATGGTGATGATGGTGATGATGATGATGGTGATGACGATGATGATGGTTATGATGATGGTGATGACGATGACGATGGTGATGATGGTGGTGATGATGATGACGATGGTGATGATGATGATGGTGATGGTGATGGTCATGATGGTGATGATGATGGTGATGGTGATGATGATGGTGATGATGATGGTGATGGTGGTGATGAGGATGATGGTGATGATGATGGTGATGATGATGATGATGGGGATAATGATGATGACGATGATGGTGATGATGAAGGTGATGATGATGGTGATGGTGATGATGATGGTGATGATGAGATGATGGTGATGATAATGAAAATGATGATGATGATGATGATGATGATGGTGATGATGAAGGTGATGATGATGGTGATTATGATGGCCATGATGAGATGATGGTGAAGATGATGGTGATGATGATGATGATAACATATGATGATGGTGATGATGAAGATGGTGACGGTGATGTGGATGGTGATGGTAATGATGATGATGATGGTGATGGTGATGATGATGATGAGGATGATGGTGATGATGATGATGGTGATGATGGTGACGATGATGATGATGGTGATGATGATGGTTTCGTAGATTTTTGATAGGGGAATTAAGACTTGGGTTGGTCCCTTCTGAATAGATTTGAATAAGCGATAGAAACAGTGAGAGATAATAATAGAAATAGATTTCCACGAGTGAGATGGAGAAATTAATAGAGTCTGTCCCTGAAATCGAGAATTTTCTCTCTCTTTCAGCCTATCTTCTACAACAGATCTAGAGGACTCAGACAGTCTAAAAAATATATATATTAAATATATCTCCACTCACATATACCCACACATAAGTGACGACAGTTAGACGCACAGACGTGAAAAAACTATAAAAATGAAATATAGATATTTTGGAACGAGCTGACCGACACACTTGAATAAAGTTTATGTAAATTTATTAACATAAGGAAAATTTACCACAACACATAAATGTTAATATCTTACTTACTTACTTAGTCGTTCCCCTTCTACCGTGAGGTGTAGAGGTTTGGAAGAGAGAGCGCCAGACCATCCTATCGGCTGTTTTCCTCCTGGCCTGGTTCCATTCTAGTCCTCGGTCCTTCAAAGATTGTCTAATGTTGTCCTCCCAGCGGACTCTGCGTCGTCCTGGGGTTTGGATCCTTGGCTCTTTGTTTCGCATGCTCGTCGTGGTAGCCGATCTTCTCCCATTCTGCAGACATGGCCAAACCATCTTAGTTGGGGGACATTTCTACTTTTGGGTATATGCAGGGGGTTGGATTTAAGGCCTTGAAATCGTCTGGTTGCGTACCATGTCTCTTCTTGTTATTTCAACCACCTTCCTCAGATACCTCATTTCTGAGGTTTGGATCTGGCTTTTGTGGGTTGTAGTCATTGCCCATGACTCGCATCCATATGTCAAGACTGAGACATAGGTGGAGCGGTATACAGCCATCTTCGTTTTCTTACCAACCTCTCTCTTGCTGAGGAATAATCGATTTATAGCCTGAAAAAGTCTCCCAGCTGCTGCTTTTCGAGTGGCCAACTCTTCTTTGATGCCCCCCTTTCGGTCTATAATAGCTCCGAGGTATTTAAAGTGGTCGACCTGCTCCAGGACCTGTTCTCCCAGCTTAATCTGATGTCTTCTTTCTTCTCGTGATATCACCATGGATTTTGTTTTAGAGCTACCTATGACCATCCCTCTCTTCTCCAGCTCTTCCTTCCAGATGATGAAGTTAATATCAAGCATAGAAAATACATATAAGGTAATGAATTACTACAAGTATAATAGACCCATAGGGTGTAACTTCTTTTCCGATGGTTTTAGCCCACAGATCCTGTCTAGAATAAGAAAAAAGTGATAGCCCCAAAGAGTCCGGATATATACACTATAGTCTCAGATTTCCTCCTCCTAAAAGTTGAGAACAGAATGTCCCTTACCCTAATCCCATCTATCCTACAGAGGAAAAATTCTCTTCCATTTGACCAACAATCTTTATTGACCTCGCATAAAAGAAATTACAAAAACAGTGGGTGTCTTGAGAAAATAAATCTTGGTTGAGTCATCTTATTTCAAAAGAAACTTCGTTCTGCTTTCACTCTGTTCTTTCAGGCAGGGGCTAACCCTGTCTCACTTTTCCTTTACCTAAAATCTTGCTGGATTGTTCGCCGTCTGGCGAAGTTAAAAAGTACACACACTCCGTTTAAATCCTGTCTGTGTCTTTTTCATGAAGCCAGTGGATCCCCTAGCTCAACCAGAATATTTTTGGTTTCATCCCAATGGGTCGGGAGCGTCCTCTTCATGCGATAGTTTTCCCTTTACACAATTTAAGTTAGTGTCAATTTATCAGTTCAGGTAAGAATTTAGATTTAAGCGGGACACAGTGTCAGAAATCGCGAGGTATTCCCTTATTTAACCCTATTTCGGGACCGTTTGTAAATTTTCTACTACAATAGATAAATTATTGGTCCACCAGCTCCAATTAGTTGCAAAAGTGGGGAGGAATGTTAATGTTTTTGTAATTTTTCATCCGCCACCAGGCCACAATTGTACTGCATATACATGACCAGTTTGTGAAGAAATATAACTGGCCTCATACAATAGGCACAGTATAGGCATTTTAGTCTTTTAAAAAAAAACGTTAGTGAGATTTGACTCTGTCTATTTTGCCATGGCACACTACACTGCCAGACAGGTGTTAATCTGGTAAACCCACTTGGTTTTAATTAGATAAAAAAATGTTTCTTCTTTCAGTTGTACTAAAAACCGTGGTTAAAAAGTTGGGCTGACCCAAAAACTGTGTAAGGAAGAGAAAAGTACAAAATACTTAACCCACAATATTATACATCACCTTCCTATCCTCGCCGTAAAATAAAATATCATAAATAATCAAATTCCGTTAATTAGAAATATGGCCGTACGTATTTCGTATTCATAGGAATATCTTCATTTTGTGTCTTATGATCATTGGCAGTCCCTCCTGGTTGCAGTTCATCGCTCAATACAAATACTCGGACCCCTTTCTACACATGTTTAAATTCGGTACATAATGGGGTGCATGGAAATTTCCTGCTGACCTATCCCATAATTGCTAACCGTATATCGTACAAGTTCCTACCCTGTAAACACACTGGTGCAGACTAGAGAATCATAACATACTTTCTCAATAATTATCCATGTCCCCAGAAAGCAAAAATAACTTTGACACATCTCTTCCAGGACCCTTACCACTTACCATCCTGCTTCGACAATACAATGGTGATTTTAGTCCAAATTTTCACACCATCCAGTTCACTACAAACTAATATTTCCCCTAAAAACTATGTATTGCAGGGGGTTTGTGTGGTGTTACATATGAGTTTATACTTAATCTTTGGGGGGTGGGGGGCAAACCTGCAGTTCTTACTATTCAAGAACGGGGGGTCAATGGGAACGATTTTAAATTTGTTAACAAGGTGGATGGTTGGGGAGGTTGTTAATCACTAACCCAATACATTACTACGCTCAAACATATTCCTTTCCAACCCTGCATAAAATCCTTCACTACCCTGAGAAAACACCCCCAGGAAGATATAAACCTCCTCCCTCATTAAAATTCGTGTGAAGTCCTCCATCACAATGTCCAGTGCCTTATGTCTGTGTCAAACAAACTAATAAACCCCAATTCTAGTAATTCCTTCAATACCCATCCAAACCTTCTCCAACAACCCAATGGGAAGTCACCTTATTAAATAATCACCCTCTGCACAATAGTTGTCACACACACTCTAAAACCCACCTACATAACCACCAAATATTCTCCTTCAACTTATTCACGAGGATCATCATGTCTTGGGTGGGTGATATCAAAATCACCATAACTTCTAAAACAATCCCCCCCAACCCACACCCTTCCAATATACCAGAACACCCCTAACGAGGAAAAGCCCCCCCTAAAAAACCCCAACTAAATCCCAATCTATAACCCCCTCTTGGCGAAGTCCCCAAATTTAACCAAAAACAACACCTCCACCCCACACGAATCTGCTATAAAAAACCAACTTCAAAGGGTTATTAGGAACCCACAAAGTTGTGATAACAATTGAGCTGATAATGGTGGGGGGGGTGGACATTCATACCCTTCAACCCATTCTACCATGAATTGGGGGGGGACTCGTATGGCTTTCGAAACAATACTAAACTAGACCCCGTACATATTTCCTAAATATATCCTATGGTTCCTCAACCCATACAAACCAACTCATTACCCAATTCATTACACCCTGTAGATACCCACCACCAGGAACTAACCCTCAACCCAACCAAACCCTACCCCACACACCACTTCCACCCACAACTTCAACCACCCCCTCACCCCCCACCCAACCCTCACCATAATCATTCTTTACATATGATCCACCAAACAAACCATCTATATAACTAATTCCAACCATATCCACCACATTCTCATACACCTGTATCCATCAAATACACTTCATATCAAACACACTCACCCCAGAGCCAACCACAACCCCTGGCAAACACACCTCACAGTGCTATACACCATGTTTACACCCTCCCACACTTACCACCACTCCCCAAACCCAACATTCCACCCCAACAATAACTACCCCACCACCATGTTAACTCACAACACCCACCCCCCACCCAACCCCAGGGGGGGGGGACACAAGGCTGGGGATAACCCAAACACAACACATTACACCCACCCACCCCAATCATATATCATCCCCAACTCACCCCCCATCATCCCCACTCACCAACCCACACTACCCCCCCAAATACACCCCCCGTTCAAATATCGTTCTGTGACAAATCACCTAACCCCCACTAACAACCCTAATCCTTGTCATGCTTTGTCAACGAATAAGCATGTATGCCTTTTTGCTCCCTCATTAATAGAAACCACCCCATTAGATTGATTACAAAGTCAGAGAGCTGAATGTGCGAGAGAATTTGTTTGCCCATTATGAATGAGTTAGATCAGCCGAGTTAAATTTTAAATTAGGATTTAGAGAGATATTAGTATAAGATAGAGCGAGTGAGTATATAACACAAATACTCGTTCTCGCCACCATTATGTTTAGTTAGGCTAGAGTGCTAACCCAGGAGGAAGACAATCCCCCCGCGAAGGAGGAAGTACTTGCTTTTTGAAGCTTGTCTAGTTTCCTCCTCGAGGTCGCAGTGAGCTTATGACCCCCCCATACACATGCACCATGCAATATACTATAGTTGCCCTCCCATACGAGTGTACCCTCCCTGTCTCTAGTGTTAGCCCAAGTGCTCATCCTGGAGTGTGTGTGTGTGTGTGCCTGAAGATGTAGTATAGCTGGTGAGCTGCAGGGACTGATTAAGTACAATTGCATACGCATTATTGCACCACTTTCCTGAAAGGACCTCCCAATATGGTGCTACACATTCATCTAGACCTCAGAATCACCCATATTGAGATCTAGTGCACCAACACTTCAATCATTCCAGACTCACAACCGAAAAGAGATTGATGTTTAGTGCAGAGTCGCTGTCTACCACATTCTAGGGCACAGTGAGTATGTGCAGAGAGTGGTGACTTGTCCCCCAGGTGAGATTCAGTGGCAGTCAGGAGAGTATACGAGTGTGTAAGTTGCTCTACCTACAATGATAGGTAGAGAGCCAGAAGATGGGGAGTGAACACCCATTTTTGAACCATATAGACCAGAGGACGGCAATGTGGCGACCAGAGGCAGAAAGAGAGTGGACCGAGAGTGTCCATTCAAGAAGTGAGTATTAGCTACCTAATTGCAGCAGGGAGTGTCTCGACCAGGATCGAGGATTTTTTTTGGGAGTCTTTGTGGCTCGAAGGCTGGCAACTAAGAGAGCACTGGTGATACAGAAGAAGGAATTAGAAGGTGAAGGAGGTGCGTACTGTATGGAAACGTGCTTCCATTTTCCGTGAACACGATGATGCCAGCCGAGAGTGTATCGTGAGAGTTGCACCCCATTCATCCTAATAGAGGGTTTCAAATGAGTGTTTCGCTTACGTTGCAAACCAATTGGACACCATAAATAAGAAGACCGTTCGGATTGAATGCTACCCCATGCGCTAACTGCAGAAAGGAAAATGGGACATAGTAGGTATGATCATTATTTGTAAGTACTGAAGACGAGGGTTTGCGGTGTCGAACCATTAAGAGAGTGCACAGATCCCGACTCCCATAGCTCGGTGTCTCGTATGATGGATGTGCACTGTGGGACAATGAGGTGCCACCATCGGCCAGCGGAAGAGAGTGCTTTCACCAGATGGGTTGGATAAATTAGTACGTTTATTCATGTAGTTGTTAACAAGAGGTGTTACAAGAGTGAGTTCATATAGAAAGTTAGAGACACTTTTTCGGACTACACATAAAGTCTTTCACACATGCATTAAGACAAGTGTGTCACTAATGGTGTCGTGACACACTCAGATGAGATGTGACATTGCTTGCATTTGGAGAAGGATAGTTAGAGAGTGTGCCTCTTACGAGTAAGTGCGCTGATAAGGTAATATACGAAGGTCGCAGTTTTTCGAGGGGATATTAGTGATTGGCACCAGAGTGTTAGTGCAATTTCAACTTTTGGCCACCTCCCAATCGGAGCTCCCAGTTGAGAATAGTGAGGGGGCGTGGACCAATTGTCACCACAATACACAAGTTGCATGTTCTTTGGCAGGCAGTGTCCTACAGATCTGAAGCTTTGTTTTTCCTGCTTACCAGAAGGATTAAAAATGTTGGGCGATGCACCACTCCATTGTCTACTAAGAGAGACTCAGATGGAGGCGGTAGAAGGATTAAGGAAAGCGAGGTAGATAAAGTAGGTGACCATCCTTGATGTCTAGCATTTGAGTTTGCTGTACTAACTAGCAATGGAAAGGGAGCTAGAGTAAGTGTTTGTAATTCAATTTAATGCGAAAGAGGGGAAAGACGAAAGTGCCACCATTCGAGTGCTGGAGATATGAGAGTTGGTATGACCCTCCATTTCTTCGGATTATGGCACTTTGTCGTGTAACTGTTTACGGTATATCCTTAGGAGTTGAGGCTAATGTGATTGCGCAGCTGGTTGTTTGTGTTCCCCCCCCCCTGGTGGGGGACTCTATTCCCAAAGGCTTAACTCTTAGTGGACTGGCGGTGGGAGATTGTCTGGGCTTCTAGGGGACGGAGTCCTAGGGGGGCTGGTGAAGTGGAGCGTCTCCGGTTTGTGGGGATGTTTGGGTGCTAGGGGAAGGAGATTCGGAGTATGTGTGTTTGCAGGTTGAATTTTCCCTGCCACTATCGTTGGCTTCGTCAAGGTTGTGTGTGAAGGGGGGATGTGGTAGAGAGTTTAGAGTTGATTGGAAGTTGAGGCATGCGGGTGTACAATGTCCTAAAGTTGTTTCTTTAAAGCTAGCTTGTTACGTGGAAAACCTTTTAGTGTCCCTGTCAATGGTAGCGATTCTGAGGTAATGCTGGCCGCGTCTAGAGAAAATCGCTGTGGTTTGCTGTTTTGGCTAAACGGTCCCTTTGCCGGATTGCGAGTGTGGGGGGGTTTGGTAGGATAGCGGTTAGTGCAGTAACTGAGGGGGACTTTGTCTCCTGGGTGTAGTTTCTGGGGAGGAGGTGGTGAGCGTGTTTGTTTGTAGGTCGAGATTGGAGTCTGTTAGCGCGTGGGGGGTTTAAAGTTTGTCGTTTATTAGATATTTTATTATTGATTAATGTCAAACTTTCTATATTTAATCGTGTGAACGCATATTTAGAATAAAGTATTGATAACAATAAAAGAAACAGGTCAGCCGTCCAAACTTGTGTCAAATAAGGGCACTGCTGAGAGGGGTGGAGAGCCGGATTTCAAGAGAGTGCCCTTAATGTGGGCCAGTTTTTCAAATTTGGTGAATGGGCTAGATCAGTAGGTTTTCCTAAATAGCAGGTGGGACGTAATGCCCTTTGGTGTTTCAAGTGTATCTGCCCAAAAGTAGAGCTGCTGGATAGTAATGAGGAACGAAAAGTCCTGGGGGGTGTTCCACTTACGGACGGAGTTTACTCTTAACATCATGCTGATGTTTCTGTTTGGGACGTTCTGCGAGGCACTTCTGGCCAGGTTGGTGTCTATGGCTTAGTGTTGATGTGCTTGGTGCTTTCCTCAAGATTTTTACCGATCTCATCCTAGGTAAACTAAATTTTGTGAGTCCTGATGGTGGAACAGGGGCTCCCGCGTTAATCCCGCTAACACTTGGTGAGAGGGAATGCCCCCTCTTGTGTGTATGCGTTACTGCTGCCACCAATCGGTATTCTGGCTCACTCCTTACGCGCTATTTTTTCCCAATATTTTTTTGTTTGCGGTTTGGCTGTCTTTTTCACATAATGCATGTGTAACGAATCCACTAGGTAATGGTATGAACACGTGTCGTTCCATCTTTACAAACCGTATCTACTGGCCATAAAATGTATTATCAATGACATGGGTTTTGATGGGGCGGTCATATAGATAGGGGCATTTTCATCCTTGGAGAACTGGAGGGGACGTTCAGTATCGTCCGTTTCTTTATTGCTTGGGTTTGGCACCTCTACACTTTGTTCACTGGGCATCGCCTGACATCCGATACTCAGAGTGTGAGTGTGGAGTCAGTGGATTCATCCTGAGCACCAATAATGCGAGGATCGGAATAACGGTGAAAAAAATTAACACGCCGCTTGATTCTGTCACCGGAATGTTCCGTGCTTTGTTTTTGTTTCTTGTATAGTTTGCTTTTTTGTATTATGGCAGATTATTGGTTTATGTTGATGTTGAATTGTTGGTACTTGGTGCGTGCTGGGGGTAGGGTAACCATTGGTCAGGCATTGGCCCGGTCTGCGCATTGGGGGTGCCATCCTGTTAGAAAAAATGTCCCCGTGGGGTTGGAGCGGAGGCTAGAGCGTTCCGAGGTAGAGGTGATGGGTTAGAGTCCTGTAGGGTTGGGGTCTGAGCAACACAGGGGGGCGTATCATCGGGTGGGGGGGGGGCTAGGGGGGGGTGTGGAGGTGGAAGCTAAACCGCCATATTGCGCAGGCTTCCGTTACTTCTTGGATCTTTGAACTCTGGGGGTAGTTACTGCTGCCACTATTGGCTGCTGCTTCCGGTTTCCCATATAGGACACATATCTTAACGGCCAATGTATGACTGGGTGTAGATGTCGGGTCATCCATAACAGACGCTTTGTTCCACACCTCTAACAAAAATGTTCAGAGTGGGATCGTCATCACCAATGCTCGATGGGAAGCGATGTTAGGTGCATTCACTCTTAGAAATTACCTTCGCACAATCTTTGAAACTTTCTCTTAACTGATGTCTCTTGACCGGGTGTAGTTGACCAGGATGTCTTGTTGCCTGGGCACACCAATATGTATTGACAATCATAAAGGAAGAGCCCCAACGTGTCATGTCAAATAAAACAAAAATGTTTGAAGTAAAAACCGTGTTCATAAAAATAACAAGTTATCTCGCGGTTGAGGGTCTCTGTCCTCCTCAGGTTGAGGAATCACTGACATTAGGTTAATAACTTTGCGAGAGACTGTTAGCAAAAGCATCCAAATGCGTTTTACTGGTTCGGTTGTGCTACGACTCTGATCAAATTGTCCCGTTGCTCAGGGGTTTTTCCTTTTCCAACCTTGATCCTTTTCTGGCTGCGCTAGCCATGTAGGGCAGGTTGGGTTGAGACAGACTGTTTGTTGTTGGTGGTGGTGACTTGTAGTTTGTAGAGCTTAGAATTTTTCAGGGAGGGTTGGCCGTTTCGAGGTCCAGGTTTCTCTGTGTTATTTGATGGTTAGAAAGGCTATGAGATTGAGAAGCAAATGAGAAGATTGGGTCTAGATTTTTGCTTTCCGAAATTGCGCTCTTCTGGTCGGTTTTTTGACGTTTTTTGTTGGCCGGTAGTAGTTGGTTGTAGATACGGCCCCAACGAAGGCGTGTCATTATGATATCGTCTCCAGAACATTTTCCAAGATCGTCTTCAAGCTTTTTCTGAACCCTGCTCTCAGCTTAAAAATCTGTCGGGGTGTCAGCAGGAACAAATGTGTTTCCTTATCTGTTTCGCTTTATAAACGACACTCACTCAAAGACCTCCTCATAGGTAGATTTGGCGGACGGTATTAGAGGCGAAGCTAGAGAAAGCGCTCAGCTCGCAGAACCTTGCCAAATATCCCTTCTTAAACGAGAACGAGAGAACTTGCTGAATAAGTGTTTCCAAGTGTTCTCCTTTTCTGTTTGTTGTTGCGGGAAGGGGAGGAGAGTTGCAAAAAATTTTGCCGAAGCGTTCATTATCAAAACGCTCAACGCAAATGCTTTCGTCAACACGTGTTACGTATTTGACTCTTGTTGGTTGACTTTCCAGTTTTAGAGTAAAACCCATTCATTACGCCAGGACCCTTTTTAGGGCATCTATCTGGGAAAGTTTCATATCACCAAACGCCGGACCTGCGTCTAAAACCGTGACAGAAGATGTTTCATAATTTTTCTGAAATTTTTTTACTAGAGAGTATGTGTCAATATCTAGATCGGTTAGGATCAAGGGGAGAAGAGATTCTAAGAGCAAATAAGGACCATAGCTTTGAGTTGGCAGAGATTATTGAGTGTTCAAGATTTGATTCAGTTAAGGAAGAATGAGGAGAAGTACTCTTCCATTGCTGGACGGTAGAGGCGAGCTCCTCCGACTTTGAAACCATTTAGAGCTTTTAACGAGCTAGCTTCATGCTTGTCACTATCCTTCTCTACTTTCCTCCCCTCTGCTTCTCTCCTTCTCTCTTTCATCATTGCTGTTCTCTCACTTTTTCCCTTTCGTTCCGCCCCTGCGAATTTCCATTTCTTCCTCAAATCTTTCTTCTGCTGTAAATACGACGGTCTTCCGCTTCTTTTCTTTGTTCCGCGATCATATCTCTCAAAGTTACGTCCCCTGACTCAAAAGCTTTCGCCTTTCTTCTCCTATTTGATTACAAACTTCTTCTCTCGGTTCTTTCAATGCTGAGCACATCTGTCTAAGTTTCGCCCTCTGTGCTTGCAATTGCGGAAAGAGGTGACTTGAGGGGACTGAAGTCGAGAAAGAAGTAAGAAAGTAATTATTACCACTTTGGTTTCCTTACCCGCTTTAAGGAGGAATAATATCCAAACAAAAAGATGATATATTTTAACTGGGATAACCTCCTCCTAAAAATAGTAAGTCATCTAAACTTATTTTCGCTGCTATTAATCGGCCACTATAAAAGCTCTGAACTGCAAGCGACTATGCCATAAATAAAATGGATTAGTGTTTAGTTAAGATTAATCACTAAGCAAGAAATTAAGTTGCTTTACAGTGGATGGAAAAACAAAAACAATTATTGTAAAAATTTTCAGTGTGCAATAAAAAATATCACTTCTATTTTTACAATCCACTACAAGTGTCTACCCTGAAGAACAGTGTAGGGGAAGGGAAGGCAATTTAACGAAAGGACGAAAATAGTCCGAAACGCGCTCCTTAAACTTAGGTTCAAAACCACCTTTGATCTGTTTCAACTACCCTTGTGATTGTTTTTACTATCACAAAATATGACCAGCGGTTTAGTATTACAAAATTCACACATATTACAAACCATTGTCTTCCTGAACCAAACAATCAACCCTAGTTAAATCAAAAATGGTATCATAACTATGATCAAAAAAATGACTGTGGAAAAGAAAAACAATTTCTAATACGGTGGGTCGGTTCACGCAGGCCAGTATAAATACAGATCGATTGTCTAGTTACACGTGATGTTACTGAAGGGATAGTTATTTTTAAAAGATACTAAAAACTCTCACGAGGATCATCAACACTCATTACTCTATTATCCAGAATAAATGAAAAATTAAATCCTGCAGACGCACGCCTAGGTTATTCGTATTTGCCTCAGGACTAGAGGTTCAATTCCCGGAAAAACGAGCCCACCATTTCTGTCGTAGAGTTTTTTGAATTGTTGGTAATTAAGAACTTGGGTTGGTCCCTTCTGAATAGATTTGACATATAAGGCGATAGAAAAAACATGTGAGAAGATCTATAATTAATAGAATATAGATTTCCACGAGTGGAGATGGAGAAATTAATTAGAGTCTGTCCCTGAAAATCGAGAATTTTCTCTCTCTTTCAGCTTAATCTTTCTACAACAGATCTAGAGGGACTTCAGACCAGTCTTAAAAAAATATATATTAAATATATTCTCCTCTCACATGATACCCACACATAAGTGACAGACAGTTAGTCGCACAGCACGTGGGAAAAATAACTATAAATCAATGAAAATTATAGATATTTTGGAAACGGGCTGAACCGGACCACACTTGAAATAAAGTTTATGTAAATTTATTAACCATAGAGAGAAAGTTTTAGCAACAACATCATAAATGTCTAATATCAAGCAATAGAATAAATAACCATATAAGGTAATGAATTTACTACAAGTATATATAGACCCTTATGGTAAATGTATTATTTTCGGATGTTTAAGCCCACGATCCTGTTAGGAAGAAAAGTGGATAGCCCCAAAAAGAGTTACGGATATTATACACTATAGTCTCAGATTTTCACTCTAAAGTTGAGAACAGAATGTGATACTCCATATCTATCCTAGAGGAAAAATGTCTTTTGCAACAAATCTTTGCATAAATGTGAAATTACAAAAAAAGTGGGGTCTAGAAAGATAAAAGATTATGAAGAATCACTCGATATCTGCTTTCCTCTGTTCTTTTCAAGCAGGGGCGACTGTCTCACCTTTCCTTACCTAAAATCTTGCTGGTTGTTCGACCGCATGGCGCACGTTAGTACACACACACCGTTTAATCTGGTCTGTTCTTTTTGATTGAAGCGGATCCCCAGACTCTGAGTATATTGTTTTGGTTTCATCCAATGGGTCCGTGGGAGAGTCCACTTCTTCTATGCGATAGTTTTCTTTACAGATTTAAGTTAGTGTCAATTTTACTCAGTTCAGGTAAGAGTTGATTTAAGCGGGCACACAGGTAAAATCATCTATTTTCGGAGTTTTAATTCGGTCTGCCAGAACATCTCTCACACATGAGGTTTGTCCTTATTTAGGGAGAAGTCCGGTTCTTTATAAGTTCTCTCAATAGATTATTTATTGCCGTCCTCACCCCCATCACAATTAGTTTAAAAATGTCGGAATGTTTAATGTTTTTGTAATGTTTCTCGCGCCACGGGCTGGGGCTGAATGCCCCACCCGAGCTCGCGTTGTTGTAAGAAAAAAACCTGGCTCAATAGGCACGAGTCGATATGGCATTTCTCGACTTTACAAATTCATCTCCGCTAGGTGAGAGATTGGTAGACTCTGTCGCCATTTCTTGGCGGCGATCGATCACACTACTCTGCCAGACAGTTGGACAGGTGTTTAATTTGTAAACCCACGTGGTTGGTTAAAGATTGTATAAAAATATGTGTTTCTTCGCTTCAGTTGACTTAATAAACCGCTTGGTTAAAAGTTGGGCTGACCCAAAACTTGTCTGAAGGAAGAGAAAATGTGTGTACAAAATACTTAACACAATATTAATACCACACTCCTATCCTGCGCGTAAGTGTATATACTATTCATAATAATCAATATAGTTGAATTATAGAAATACATACGTATTTTTTTCACCCCATTACTCATTGATGAATACAGTTTTTGGCATGTGTTGATGAGTTAATGTATTTAGTTTCAATATACTCGGAACTGGTTTATAGCAATATTGTAATTAATTTTGATTTACAGCTGCTATGGAAGTTTTAGCTTAGAAACAATAATGTACACTGCTTTCCAACTTGAACACGTCAACTAGAGAATAAACAGACTTTATTAATTTTAATCCCTCTGATCACATGAAAATCTAATAAGTGAAATAAAAATAGGCGATCTTTACCACTTAAATCAACTCAAGAAATATATGATTTCAAATTTACTCCAAACAGAAAACTACGGGCAATCCACGAAACTAGAATTTATTCACTAGATAGGTATTTCTAGAAGCTCGGCAAAAAAAATTTGACGAGAAAACTCCAAGAAACTTCGCTATTACAAGGCTCTATTTTTCTAGTACGAGCGTATCCGTGTCTACTGCATAAAAAATAAAACTTAAGGAGCTCTGAATGCATGATGTCTATACTATGGGGATTTATATCTTATGTGAAAGAATGATTTCCTAATTCTCGAAAACCCGAAACAGTTTCCCCGTCCTTAACCCTACTATAAAAACTCAGACGACGGCCCTGAATCTGGTAGGACGCGTTTCACACTATGCAGCTGAGCCTTACCTATGGTCATTTCCCAGCGATGCATGTTGGCGCCCTTCTCACACCTAAACACCGAGGAACTTAACCTAAGAGCCGCACGTGTCCGATGAAAAATGAGCAGGTGACGAATATGCACGTTGCATCACTCCTATGTCTGTGTGCGCTAGGACCGAATGTTCACACATATCTTCGGTGTATTCTACTCTAAGAAAACTTGCTTATCCAGAAATAAACTGCGTTGCTAAATAAGGAAAAAGAGGACAGGCGGAGGTCATGAAATGGAGAGTTTTATTTTTCACAACAGACGCAATGCGAAAAAAAAAGAAAGGTAATAGAGCGATTATAAAGTAGAAGACATGTGGTGTGAGAATAAAGAAAAGATATTGAAATTTAATTTAATCATAAATCTGTCTCTGGACGACCTGATGATGATAAATAATGTACTGATGATGATTATGGTGAGTGATGGATGATGATTGATTGGTGATATTTGATGATGATGATGGTGATGATGATGAGTACGGACATGCTTGATGGGCTGATTGGTATTTCCTATTATTTCTTTTGTGTCCTAACCCATTAATGCTCTGCTACAAGAGGGCACGTGGTTATGTGACACCACATTGTATAAACATTCTTTGCTCCATGTCAGGGCGCCAGCAATACTGTCCTCATCGTTTTCAAATTATACTTGCTGCTTTCACACTTATGCCAAGTTTATTACCAGCAGGTTCACATATGGGTTCTTGAGATTCGGTAAAAAAAAATCTAAAATTTTGTATTCTAAATGTTTTCAGTGATTCATGATTAAATAACCCATAAGGCGTCACAAGTAGCGTTTGGACCTGCAACAAAAG
Source organism: Oreohelix idahoensis (assembly GCA_024509875.1). Lineage (NCBI taxonomy): Eukaryota > Metazoa > Mollusca > Gastropoda > Stylommatophora > Oreohelicidae > Oreohelix > Oreohelix idahoensis. The sequence continues at coordinate 303,942 of JAMPIV010012473.1, forward strand.
TCTATGCCCAGGTACATCGCTGCACCATAATGATTTTTCAGTGTCACTTCCTTTAATTTTTGTAGAGAGTGTCTTCAGCGTTATCTCTTGTCTTCGTGTACTTTTTCGTGCGTGTTGTTGTTGTTGTTGCCTACGTTGTTTTCACCGTAACCTGGTGGGAAAAATTCCATCGGAACAAGGACTACCTACTAATTGATATCAAACAGTTTCCGCCAGGTCCCTTGAATTATTCTATGAGGCTATGTAGAGCTGAAACTAGGGGCCTGGAGCTCTTGGGGGGGCTCGTGAATAAAGTAAATAAAAAAGAAGTCAGATAAATGCATAAGATTTTATGAAATAATAAAAAAATGTATTGATGCTCCAGAATTTTCCT